>JANHFX010023759.1:102036-155906 GCA_027560015.1 Chloroceryle amazona
ACAGGCTGAAGAGGTGGGTGCATGCCAACTTCATGAAGTTCAACAAGACCAAGTGCAAGGTCCTCCATCTGGGTTGGGGCCATTCCAGGCACCAATATAGGCTGGGCAGTGACTGGCTTGAGAGAAGCCCTGAAGAAAAGGACTTGGGGGTACTATTGGACAGAAAGTTTAACATGAGCCATCAGTGTGCACTTGCAGCCCAGAAAGCCAATCGTAATCTGGGTTGGATCAAGAGAAGCATGGCCAGCAGGTCAAAGGAGGTGATTCTTCCCCTCTACTCCACTCTTGCGAGACCCCACCTAGAGTACTGTGTCCAGTTCTGGAGACCCTATTACAAGAAAGATATGGATGTGGTGGAATGTGTCCAGAGAAGGGCCATGAGGATGACCAGAGGGCTGGAGCACCTCTTCTATGAGGACAGACTGAGAGAGTTGGGGTTGTTCAGTCTAGAGAAGCGAAGGTTCTGAGGAGACCTTTATTGTCACCTTCCAGTATCTTAAGGGAGCCTACAAGAAAGCTTGAGAAGGACTTTTTTAGGATGTTGCGTAGTGATAGGACTAGAGGGAATGGTTCAGTACTAGATGTGGGTAGATTCAGATTAGATATTAGGAAGAAGTTCTTTAGTGGTGAGACACTGCAGCAAGTTGCCCAGAGAAGTGGTGGAAGCCCCATCCCTGGAAGTTTTTAAGGCTAAGCTGGATGGGGCTCTGAGCAACCTGATCTAGTGGGAGGTGTCCCTGCCCATGGCAGGGGGCTTGGAACTAGATAATCGTTAAGGTTCCTTCCAACCCTGATAATTCTATGATTCTATGATTCTAACCATGAGAACAGGGCAGATAAGAATGGGACTCCAAAGCTACCTAACTGCTGGATAAGTTTGCACATCTCATTAATGTATCTGTTATTTCTACAAAGCAGAAGTAACTCATATAATACCTGAATTTCTTTCTGGAGGAACTTGTTTCTCCCAGCTGACCATGCAAAGATCACATAGAGGCTGTTTGTGCTGTATGCATCCTGAACATGCCTGGATCTATACAGTGAAAGCACTTCACCAAATACCAGATCATGTCATAGGCTAGATAAGGATTTATCTTTCATAAAGTCACATTAGCAGTGACTTCATGATGGAAGAGCCTGACAGAGGTTTTTAACTACCAGAGAAATGGGAACTGCATACATAAAAAGAATTAGAAACCTGGAGGAAAAGTGCAAATTTACTGCATTTCCATGCAAGTCCATTAAATGAAAAAGAATACTGTCTTTTTCAGGTATGAAATACATTTGCTTCCTTGATACCTTGGCAATGACTTGATCTGACTCGCAAAAAAACCCAAAGTGTGATGGAGAATACATTATGTATGCATACTCTATTAATTCAAAGAGGAATCCTAAGTACAAAGTTGATTCTGTTATAAACAACTGCTGCCTGATTAAAAAAACTATCATAAACATACAATGTTATCAGGACATATTAGAGCATAATAAAAGTTGCTGGTAAATGAACAGCATGTTGGATCACCTGTAAAGACATACTAATAAGACTCTTGTTTTCATTTCACTTTTCAGTGTAGGTGTTAACTTCTATAAGTGAATGAAATCTGATCCTAGGTGATATAAATTACTTTTATGAGTTAAATGGAGTAGCAAATTAACTTCCCTTGGAATTATTTAATATCTTATTACACAAACAACTTGGAAAGAACAGAAATAAAACAAGTTAGATGACTGGGAAAGTCATATGCCTTACTCTGAATAATTTCAGAGGAAAGAACCTAAACCAAATCTATTATAAAGTTTTACATGTTAATTGACATATATCTTCTAAGTTTCATTGTCACCATTGGATTGTAGCTATGTGTGCAATTACATTTGTTCATACAGTCATTCAGGGAATAGAATTCTGTGTGAGATACAAGCCAGGCTGAGTGTGTGTAAAGAAAGGAAACACTTCAGCTCCCAGTTCTGTTGTAGGGCATACCCAGGGATTTATGACAGTTCATAAGCTTGTTCACTGCAATATTTACTTACTGGAGTTCTGATTTTCTCCTTACTCTCAGCTTAATTTTGTATGGCTATCTACAATGTACTTCTTTCTTCTCTCCTTGACCACCCTTTTTTTAGGAGGACTGATTGCAAGATTCAATAGTCACTAATTAGTCTCTTTAGGGAATGGGGTGAGATGGAATTCTACTGCTGTATGAGTTGGTTTGCATCATAAAGTGTCTATTTTCCTTCATTCACTGTTGACCGTAAGACACATGTGGATATCCTCATCTAGCAAGATATATCCAAATCTTACTGTCACATGATGGTGGTAAATTCCAATGTAAAACCATAAGGGCTGAACAAGAAAATGTGAGTCCTTTGATGAATCGGGTGAGTGTTTTAGTGACAGCAGACACATATAAGGCCTTTTTAGCTGTAGCTTTCAGTACTTCAGTCTTCCAGACCTCTGTGCTTGAAGGTATATGGTCAAAGGAGGAGAAGAAGAGAATAAGACTGAGACAGGAATTATGTGAGAGAACTTGACCCTTTCCAGCTCATAGAACCTGACAGTCTGCACCAGAGGGTGCTGAGACAATTGGCAATATCCTTGCAAGGCTACTCTTTACCATCTTGTAAGTGTTATGAAGATGAGGGGAGTACCCCACCCCAGTGACTGGAGAAATGTAAATATAGTAGCCATCTTCACAAAAGGCCAGAAGGACACTGTAAAACAGTGGGCCTTAAAGTCTTAGTTCAGAACCTCAGAATATCATAAAGAAAATCTGTTTGGAAGCCATTATTGGCCTTTTGATGAAGAAGAAAGTGACTGAGAATGGGCAGCACAGATTTACCAAAGAAAAATCATGCTTGACCAACCTGATGGCTGTGGACAAGGCAAGAGCAAAATGGATAAAAATAAACCAGGTCATTACATGGGAGAATTATTCATGGTTTAAAGTTCTGATTGTATAAAATTCCATTCTCATGGTTGTAGAAGTGTCATTAAATCCCACTGATTTGTGTAGCTTTATATTTAAGCTACCATTAAAGCTGCCTAGAAGTCTTCTCCTGTTCATGTTCCAGCAAAGGAGATTAAACTCTGTGTAGCACTGTGTTGGTTCTGTGATGGGTACCATGGCAATGCAAATTCACTTAAGCTGCTCTCCATAAACCATATAGTCCATAGGAACCATGAAATATCAATGTGACATTTACTGGGAAAAAAAAATATTAAAGTTTCTGAGCTGGCACAGATGTGTAACTCTTCATCGTGTATTGTAAAATATTCACTTTTAATACTATATTATTCCCAATGCTCATAGATTATAAGTGAAATTTTACACAGCCATACTGATATTAGTCATAAACGTGATTTTCATTAATATTTTTTCTCCACTTAATTATGTACTGAAATAGTATGAAATTGCAAAAGCTTGAGACAAGGTCAATCTAAATTTTTAGTGATATAGAAAGTATTAATTTCTCATAAGGAGTTTTGGGTTTGAGATCTCAGAGTTTGATCATTTAGCTAATTATGCCATTAATTTACATGCAACAGTTCCTTGTCAAAGCTTGTCTGATGTTAGATTTTTTTAAATGATATTTTATATTTTACATTGAATCCTACTGAAGGTCTATTTAAAATCAGTATCAAATTTTGGTAACACATGACAGGGCACAAGATAAATTTTGTAGCCCTTGTTGAACCAAGTTCCATTCTGTGAGCTCACCTTCAATATTTTCTTTTCATTTCCACAGATACTACAATAGCTTCTTTATAGTGTTAAGTACCACTGAAAGCATTCATCTCTGATCTTATTTGTGCATGCCTACTCAGAGGATTTGAGAATCTCTTTTGTTCTTGTTCTGTTCGTAGAAGAGATATTTTGCAATAAGAGATTAATAACATCTTTACTCGTTGGTACAGTATTAAAATGGGAAACATAGTTTGAGATACCATGTTAAGGCATTAGTGGAAGCTTTCACTGCAACAGCTACCAGTGTACATTCTTTAAATCTTTCATTAAATATGTAGGGCTGAGGAGGGAAAGGAAAAGAAACATGTTAAGAATTTGTAATTAATAAAGGTGAGCAGAGGGGTTTTTTTTGGAGGGGGAGCTGTTAACTGTATACATTTTTCCCCTTCTGCATTATTTCCCTTTAGTAGGTAGTCTTTATTTCATATTGTCGATCTTTTTTTGGGGGTGATGAAGACAAAGCCAGGTTAGACAATCCTGATCTATTGTTGAACTTCCCTCTAAAAGAAAGCAGGATGATCTTAAGTAAAATGCTATAAAGAACAGTACCAGAGATAGACAGTGTAAATGTGGGTTTTTTTTGTTTGAACCATACTGATGGATATTACTGACACAGCATCAAGTCTTAGCATCCAGTCTGAGGCCTGAAAAACTTCTTCCAGTGTCAATCTATTTAAGTCAATGCTTTTTATTTCCTTTTCTAGTCATACATTCCCAGCAGTAATAGAAGAAATAAAATTGATTTGGCAGTCTGAGCCATGCTATTAGTCAGGAATCAGAAAGATAAAGAAAAGGAAAGAAAAAGAATATGCTGGGAGGAAAATGATGCATCAGGGAGAGGAAAACAGCAGCGCTCTGAACATCATATCCTAAATGAAACCTAGGGTTTAGCCAAAGCTATTTTCCACCCTCTAAAAACCCCATTCTATAATAAGACCTAGAAGAGCAAGCAGAGAGCTAATTATTTTTTTAAGAAGTAATTTAATAATTAGGCAGTTGATATTTGGAGAATAAACCTCAAATCCCCAAATTCACTACTAAAAATGAGTTTAACCTTGATTATGGGGCAGTTCATACATCTTCTGCATCAGTCCCACAAGCAGTGACGATGCCTCCTCCTGAAGCAGCCCAAATGTCAGGACTGGAGATAGAGAGGTCTACAGGATCACACTTTTGAGGAGTGTGACAGAACCTGCAGCTCCTCATTCCTTCATAGCCAACCAGGCAGGCAGCCAAATGGACATAAACTTAACTGTGCCCCTCTTCCATCATCTCTTGTACAGGCTGCTTGAAGAGTGAATGAGATAAAGAAATATGGATAAGATGTGATGCATATTTCTTATGTAAATGTTCTTAGAACATGATCATAATTAAACTATCTCTGCTTTTGTTTTAGAAGGTAACAAAAAAACAAGGGTAGATATTTTATTGTTGATTTCAACAGGGATGATGAAGCTTCCTAATATTAGAATACTGCACTAAAACAAAAACCTGAGATACTGCAGCACAAAAGCAGCAATGTGCCAGATGTTCAGGTCCTAATAACATTGCCTTGTTCTTTAAGAGTTTCACAAAAATGGGTGTATCCAGCTTTTTAAAACTAAACATATTTGCTGTTTATTTTTATTAATTATTCTTATGTTTTAAACTTCTGGGAGGTGTAGAAACACATAATGTTCCAAAATTCTAATTGTTCATCCTAACATAGAGGAATAATGACTGAAGTAAAGGACACTGAAATGACAGTGGGAAGTCAGACATTCCTAAAAATATTCTCCATGTAACTAGTTGTTTTATCAATTGTCACAGGCATAATCATGTGATGCTGCACATGGGCAGTGAATAACTGTGACAGGATATTTACGAAGGAATTCAACACTCTTTCTGTAAGAAAGACATCATGGCCTGTGCATGAAAGCCAAATGACAGAATTTCTCCTAAAAAGGCTAGAGAGGAAGGATGATGCTGATTACTCAGAGCTCTGAAATTTTAAATCTACATACCACATACAGTGAGACCTGCTCCAGGTGATTAGATTCTCCCACCCCTATCTTTAAACAGTTTACCTTCAAATGTTCATCTTTATATTTAGTGCATATAAATGAGAAGCCTGTATATCCTTGGTTTCTGCTATAGTAAAGAGAGAAATATATTATATCCAAGAAGGCAACTCAGATCTTTGGTAAGATCACAGCTTTTGGAAATATTTTTTTACTGCACTGCCTGCAGAAGAAACCTGGAGCAACGGTGCTGCTGGCACAGATGTCTTGATTAAATGATTAACCTTAGCTGGGATGAGAATGTGTCTAAGAATACAAGTCTGTGACCTGTGTATGAGTCTGAGCTGGCTGAAACAAAAATAAACCCAATCCCCCATTGATATTTCCCACCATAACCCTGTGTAAGAAGTTACTCCATATGTAACCTGCTTTTGGGACAGGGAGCTAACATTTCCTAATAAGTTTTGATCTTAATGATTTGCATTAGCCAAGACAACCTTTATTAACTCTTTATCACATCATTCTGATCCATATGTTAAAGAGTAATGAAGGGATTTCTGAGGAGGAGGCAGTATCTGGAGCAGCAGTTAACCTCACATCTGAGAAGTTCAATACCTGTGGTAGAGGAGCAGTGCAGCCAGCTCAGCTGTATCTGATATGGCTGCCAACTTAGTTCACCTTTAAAGATCTACAGAGATCCTTTTCTATTTGCAGGTATGTGTGATTTTTTTCATGTTGATCACCTATATTTCTGAAAATTATTAATGTAAATTTTAAATATCATTCTCTAGACTTGATAGTTCTGAATAATGTCTTCTTAAGAACAGAACCTCTGCCTTGACTTTCTTCATGGAGCTAAGTTTGTAGAGCAGTCAGTGGAAAACTGTAATGATATAAACCATGCTTTATCAGACACAAATCTGCATTTTTTAAATAGGCTTCTGTTCTGCACCAGAAAGGAGATGAGGTATGAGAAAGATGATGCAGGATAGTTTCTGGATCTCATGGCTCAGTAAAATAGCTGTTTTAATAGGATAGACTAAAGAGAGGAATACAGATAGCAAACAAACTGTCCCTTCATATTCTGGGCACCCTGTATTCATGCAGTGTCTGAGGGACCTGAGATGGATTTTCCCACAGCAAACTGTCCAGATGCCTTTTGTGGCAGAGGTCCCTTTTTCTTCAGGTCCTTCAAGCTATTACATAATTTTCTTACAGGAAAACAACTCTGCTCATAAAGGAAGCTTGCATGAGAACTTCACACTGCACTTCTAGATAAAGGCAAGGCCACAGAGGTGGTGCAAATACAGGTGCCAAGTGGGAGCTGCCTGAAGCCTACTCTGTTGCAATGAGTTGGCTGAGTTTATCCTGTGTCTAAGGGATTTGTACTGCACAGCCTGAGGGTCATGCTGTACATGCAGCACAGTGCAGCACAACACAGACGCGGTCCTACTCATGTTAACAGTTATGTGGCTCATTCACACTGCAATGTACAGTATTCTCCTGGTCAGGATCGCTATATTTCACCCTTGATCCAAACACAGGTCACCTTTCTGAAATATATTTTAAATTACAGATTATATTAATAAACTGTTCAGCTAAGAAAGTGTTTATTGATAGGTTGAACTGTTATCTCTGTCACAACACACATGTATGTGCAGCACAGCCCAGCATAGGGCACTACAGCATGTTCCCATACAGTGGCTACTCATGCCCAAAGAAGGCCCAATGGAGTGGACCTGCTCAAAATCATTAACTTCTCAAGCACTATATCTTCTGCAAGGCTTCCAGTATAGCTTCTAACTTTATTTAGACAGCACCATTAGGTCCATTTTTTCTTAAAAAGAATTTCATGGTAAAGTAATTATGATTAGACAAATCCCATCTCACATAACCTCTGCAGTCATGGAAGGCCTGGAACACAGAAGAACCAATGCAAGCAATGACAAGGTAGGGTGCACAGCATGGTGTCAATGATCCATAGCCACTACATATCACCAAAATGTTACATTTATTCTACTGCATTGATGACAGGGGGAAAGCTATGGATCTTCAACTGTATGGATCAGCTAGTTGATTTCTCCTGTCTCTCAGGAGTATACAAAATCCTGGGTAGTTGTGAAAAACTTGAACCTACCTAGGTCACAATTTGAGGAGTGGGAGCCTAAATGTCTTGAATCCTTCCAGCAGAAGGAAGTGTCTGTGGAATAAGAGCTTGAGTAAAATGAAAAATTCACATTATCATTAATGAAATTAATAGAAGATTATTTTAAAAATGGCTTTGGAAACTGAAATATGAAATTAGATGTAACAAATTAATCAAGGTCTAAAAGTTTTATGAGAATGGATGCTATGAAAGACCACCACTTTTTTTCAGCCTGTACATTTAATTTAATTTAATTTCTAATTTTCAATATCCTCTCCATTCTTGAAAGTGCTGTGCCATAACGAGCATGACCAGCTTGTTGGAGCTCCCAGAAGGAATCCTTTCCCAGTCATCAAGGATTTTCTCTGATCTTTGAGAGATAACACAGGATAGTCCCATAGTGACATTGGTCTTATTACCCTCGGATGGATCCTTGGTACTATGGACTTGATCTTACATTCAATTTATGTAACTAGTTCCTGACTCAGTCCTCCTCTATCATAAGTAGTATCTTTGTTCCCTGAACTTTGCTAATAGTGATGAAGGTCTGAGACAAAAGGGAAGGCTGAGGCAAAATACCTCTCAATATTTTCTGTCCTATATTACTTGACCCACTCAGGAGAAAGTATCAAGTTAGTATTTTCCTGTGGTCTGTGCATCCGAATAGCCATAAGAGTTGTGTTTAGGCTGCCTACTATAAATTTGGTGCTGTAACTGTAGTGAGAGATTCTGGCTGCCTTTTAGGCAGATGTCCCTGAGAACAGTTTCCTTTACACTCAGTGGAAAAAAGTTATGTTTAGACTAGGCTGACTGTTGATGATGAAGCCTATTTATGGTAGTAAATTAAGCAGTGGTTGACTTGTTCTAGGCCCTGAGTTCAACTGACATGATCTGGCGCCTTCAGTATTTTCTATGATCTTAACCTCCAGACCAGGATGTTTGCAACCATGCCGTATATTGGGAACTTTGCCTGCCCCATGTGTGATCCTGAAGGGTGCCTGGGAGTAGACTAGGAAAAAAGTGTTAGAGAATATAGGCTGAAATCATGCCAAATATACTTCTGCTTGTTTGTAATTGTAGAAGATAGTGTACTGGAGCTCAGGAACATTCCCAGGCATGGTTTAATTTATGTAATATACACATAGCCACATTTGATAAGTTAGGTGTCATGACTTCTCTTCAATGACTTTAAATGTCAGGCAGCATTAAATAGTACACTATCTAAATTGCCCATAACTCTCTGGCTTTAAGCACTATCATAGTTAAAATGCCTAGGTAGTCACTTATAATAGATAGCATGAGTATATCCTTACATGACTTCCTAGTGAGTGGTTGGGAAGTATGCCTTTCCATACCATACTCTGAACACTCAGCAAATCACTGAAGGACATGGGGTGGGCCAGATGCTCTCCTGCCTGAGAAAACTCACAAGGGAAAGATTCACTCTCCTTGCTAAGCAAGGAGCAGGTAGAGTTGATCTATGTCTGGATCTTAGGATATTTGTCCACTATTCTCAGGGTCCCCTGAGCGGCTGCTTTCTCATATAATGCCTTGAAGGAGTAGTAATCTCATACTCTCCAGTATTATGAATGTGGGAGCGGATCTACTCCTGAGGAGCTCAGGGCGACCCATATTTTCATGTGGAAACCTATCTAAATAGAAAATTCACTACGAAGTATGTCATATCCACAGTTAAAATGGGTCTACTGTAACTAGGAATGAGAACAGCAAAACTTTATTCCAAAAATTGATCTCATTGTTCTTTGCAGAGGGAGAGGGTCTTGCAGTCTTGCTCTCCTCTTTGAGCCCAAGTCTTCCTTCTTTTTAATCCTTCTCAATGGGTAGTAAAGGGTACCTTAAGCAGTCTCTTAATGCTCATCTGACTGACTGCATGAGCAATTCTTCCTGGTCACCCAGAGAAAAAAAAAAAAGAAAAAACCCAAACACCACTACGCTGGCTTTTTGAAACAAAACATCAGTGAACAGCATTCTCAGTAATTTAATTATCTTTTACGCTGACAGCTTTAGCTGTATTTAAAAATTACCAACTGAGGGGTTTATGTTAAGCCCGCCAAAAAAAAGGAACAGCAACTAACAGATGTGCTTTATTTTTCTTGGGCTCATCACTGGTGAGGTACAGCTGCTGCTTTGACTTTGTTTTTTGTGGCTGACTTTGAAATGTTGTCATTTTTATTTAACACTATACACTAGATTTATTACCATGGGTTTTTTTTCTAAAACCCAACAATTTTTTTGACAACCTCATGCTGATGAGCTGCAAGAAGATACTCTGGATCTTGTGGTATGTTAGAAATGTGCTAGTGGTGCAGTGAACAGGTTTAGGCAACATACATATGTCTACAGGTTTCAGCACAGTGATGCTCATTTTTCTTTTATGGAAACTTCTCAATGGAAAGATGACAGTTGTTTTATAACCAAAGCAGGAATATCAGCTGGAACACATTGAGTGTGTTTGTTCACCTTGGAGGAGAAACTAGGATAGCAAATTTCTTTTATTTAGACTGTGTTTAGTAGTATAGAAAGATGGCAACACTGAGAAAGTGATACGGCTGGCAAAAGTTTTAGAGCAAACATTCTTCAGCTTGATATTGTTCATATTCAAATAGAACAGATTAGACATAGCTAATTTTCATTATTCTACCTCTTAGCACATCTGGTAATTGCAAGAGAATAAAATAGAGAAGTGGAGATGGAATACAAGCTCAACATTAAAACTTTTTTTTCCAGGAACACAGGGAAGTGTGGAAACATGCTGGAGGACAACAAGTTAGGGAATAAATAACCTACTGGAGAATTTTTGGAAAGGACTGGAAAACCTCTTCCACGTGGACATGCTGGGAGAGTTGGGGTTGTTCAGCCTGAGAAGGCTCCACAGAGACCATATGGTAACATTTCAGTACTTTAAGGGAGAGAGTAAGAAATCTGGGGAGTGACTTTCTAGAAATACTTGTATTGATAGGATGAGGGGTGATAGCTTCAAACAGGCAGAGGGTTGATTTAAGATAGAAATTAGGAAGAAGTTCTGCACTATGAGAGTGCTGAGACACTAGAACAGGTTACTCAGGGAAGTTGTAGATTCCCCAACACTGGATGTGTTCAAGACCTGGTTGGATGGGGCTTTGAACAACCTGGTCTAGTGGAAAATGTCCCTACCCATGACAAGGGGGTTGGAACTAGATGATCTTTAAGGTCCCTTCTAATCCAAACCATTCTCTGATTCATGATTCTATGACTCAACAGTTCCATATTCAGTTTTGTTTTGTTTTGTTTTGTTTTTTCTTCTATGGATTTTTTTTTTTTTTAATTTCTAATGGTCTCAGAGATCCACACATGTAATAGTTTCAGACTAAGCTAGGTATTTTTACCTGGAAAGAAGAACATTTTGTGGGTGATGAAAGGAATAATTGCAATTAGCTGAGATGCTGACATCCAATGGGGTAGAATTGTTATTTCATTTTACATCCTTTGAAAAAATGTACTTACTTGATTCTTAGCCAGGAAATGTGAGTCTCATGCTGAGAACTAAGTGTGAGATTGAACATTGGCCATAGCTTTGAGCTAGGCAGTGGGTGGTAGGAATGAAGAAGGAGAGCCCAAGGGAGCTAGGACCAGGGAGGAAGGGGAAAAAAGTTGATATAAATACTGAGAGTTGTGAGCACGTTTCTCCTCTTCTCTTCCACACTGTCTGACCCTATCTGTGGTGTGTGAGAAGTGACAAGCCTCTGTTTTCCACTCTTTCTTCCTACATCAAAAGCTCCTAATAGGCTCTGATCCTGAGTAGCAGACTAGGGCAGGGGAAAAGGAAGGGGAAAAGCAGAATTAGAAGAATGGGCTGACAGCAGACAATCAATCATTTTGCCTCTTTCTCCACACACAGTATAACCACATAGATACAGCTCAGAACTGTGTGTTTCTGTTACAACATCATCGTCCAGCTCCCCCTTAGTTGCTTTTCACTTGTATCCAAGTTGCCATTCAGTTCTGCACACGCAGGTGATTTGTAACCTCAGAGCCTGTACAAACTCAGGCTTCTGAGCCTCTGGTAAGTCAGAGAGGAACGGGAAGGGAACCCTTCCATAGTTAGTGCCTGCATGGGAGTGAAATGTAAAGCCTGGAGAGAAATTATACCATTTAATTAGTCAGAGGGACTGGATTCTGAATATTGTGATGGTGTGTGGTACTGGGCATTGATACAAGAAATAACCTATGAAAGATGAAATAGACATATTAGATCATACAGTTTGTCCTCAGTGTTATTCCCTCTGTAGTCACCATTTCTGTCCTTCCTTCAGTCCACTTGACAAAATCTAAATAACTCATCTTTGCAGTTTTGTTCCTCCAAGGTTAGTTCAAAATCTTCATAGTTTTGAGTAGTTATACATGAAATTTGAATTATTTTTTTTTTTAACAAATAACTGGTCTTGATTACGGTCATTACCTTTCATAAAGACTTTAAACATAAATATAATGAAAATAAGAGGTCAATGCAAATTTGATGCTGCAAATCCATGTTCATAAAATTAATTTTTTATGAACTGTGTTTTAATGACAATATTCACCTCATTAAGAAAAACAGAATGAGTATGAGATCTGAATGCTGCTATGTTCAATATTTAGATAGGCAGAAATCTAGTAGAATACTTAGCCTTAAATACAGTGCAGAAGATGCCTTGATACAGCACAGAAGAATAATCTCTAGAACTACCTCACTGAAGTTTGAGACATCTTGGGTGAGTAACAGAAAATGCGGCTGGCAAGAACAGGGGGAGAGACAGCAAAATGCCTTACTCTTGCCATTTTTAGGTAAAAAGCAAAACAGCCTCTTTTGTTACCTGTACCCTTTGAATGTGTGAACCTGCTGGTACAACTTCATATTTCTTGTACATGTTTAACCTAGGACTAGGTGGAACCAATTTTAGTTTATCTTACTGCTTTCTCCAATATCTCCTAATGACTACCTACCCATAACTTTTTGCAGTAGCTGCTGTGAATTCCTGTTTCAGGTGTCTAACCTTGCCATTCATCAGGCAGAAAATGCAGGTACTTGGCAATGACTAACTCCAGGTCTACAGGAATAGAGGTAAACTTCCATCATTGCAATACTGAATGTTAATACACTGATAACCTTCTAGATCACCAAAGTTTGAATTTGTCTTATATAACTCCATTGCATTAAAGTTTTATTTTACTGTGTATATAATTAATAGTGAACATCCATCTTTTCCATTCTTGTTTTTTGATGGCAACACTGCTTGGAACAGGTAACTATACTAGAACATCTACCATATACAGCTATCCATTTCTTTTCTCATATTAAATACTACATTGTTAATTTGTTAGTCTAAGAGAAGAATGCTCACTTAATAATTTAGTTGACCTATTTGGTCACATTTTCTGCCTGTCAAAATGCCACAAGCAGATTTCAGGTTTTTCCATAAATAATACATGAATGGAATTAGATATGTAACAGATGTATATACTTATAAAATGTATGAATTCTTCATGCTTTATTTATTATGACTGCTTAGTACTTAGTCTTTGATTTTTGAAACTTGAGCTACTGTGATTTTGACTGTAATTTGATACTTCATATAATGACTAGATGAGATTAAGGTTTACAGCATAATCCTTCAAAACAGTATGTGCAAATTGTCATCTTCAGAAGATTATAGTTAAGGTGAGAGATATGGAAAGGGATACCAAAATTCACAAACACTGAAATCCTCTTCTGAAAATTAAAAATGAAAGTAACCTTTTTTTTTCTTTTTTTTTTTTTATGAATAGTGCAACTTTAGCACTAAGCACAAACATTTTCTCTTGATTATCACTCTCAAAGAACTGTTTTTTTTTCTCTGGATAGGCTGTAATAAAGTGTATGCAATTATATTTTTGCACAGGTGTATGCAGTAGAGCCGAAAAACGGGTTAAGTGGAAACTTACTGGGGTTGTTTTATTGCTTCTGTGTCAGGACCTTGATTAGAGTGTTTCCACCCAACAAGTCATTCACACAGAATTACACAGAATTATTATAGAGGCTGGAATAGACCTTTGAGATCATCAAGTCCTGCCTAAGGCCTGACACCACACCACCTATCTAGAGCATGTCACTAAGTGCCACATCCAATCTCTCCTTAAACACCACAAGGGATGGCAACTCCACCACCTCCTGTGGCAGGCCATTCCAGTGTCTGATGACCCTTTCCATAAGGAAGTGTTTCCTGATATCCAACCTAAACCTCCCCTGGCACAGCTTCAGGCCATGTCCTCTTGTTCTGTCGTTGGTTTCCTGGGAGAAGAGTCCATCCCCCATCTGCCTACAACTACCTTTCAGGTAGGTGTAGAGAGTGATGAGGTCTCCCCTGAGTGTCCTCTTCTCCAGGCTGAACAGCCCCAGGTCCCTCAGCCTCTCCTCATAAGACTTTCCCTCCAGTTCTTTCACCAGTCTTGTCTCTCTCCTCTGGACCCACTCCAGCGCCTAAATATCCTTCTTGAAGTGCGAGGCCCAGACCTACACACAGTATTCGAGGTGAGGCCTCACCAGTGCCAGATACAGGGGAAGAATCACATCCACAGTCCTGCTGGCAACACTGTTCCTGATACAAGCCAAGATCAGTGCCACCTTTTAAAAATAGCATCTCTTTAAAGCTTAAACAATTCAGTCTCAGGAAGCATGTGTGCTTCAAGAATGTGAAAAGCATACTACCGATGGATAACATCACAACAGCAGTATGCTTTTATAACCGGCAAACAGGTGTCTGGGTTTATTTAACAATCTAGCTAGTATAAGCCAGGTTTCTATTTATTATTGAAATAGTTGGTGCATATGATGTTGTTTCAAGGAAGCAGGGAAGCCAAATCTCTGTGAAGCATTTGTAGATTCAACGTATTCCTGCAGATAATGTTTCATCTTCAAGAAATTTTTAAAGGTGCCTTTTTTGTCTTTTATGAGTATACAGCATCGTAAGCGTATGATGGCTACATCCCTGAGATATGAATGCAATTTGTCCCTTTACATGTATGATGTATATATTGTATATGTGTGAGAGAAACAGAAAACACTCCTTTTTCTGTAAATATAATATGGAGGTAATTTTTGTTTGTGTGCTAACCATATTCAGTACTTACACAGATATTTCTGCTCTCCAGGTAAGCCTTTCATGATTATACGCTACACTGCTGTTAGACATGTAAACAGCTGTTTGTTGTGCAGGGATGACTAACTGCTAAGGCTTTACACATATCTTAAACAACCCTATTAGTCCCTGTTGGGACTTTAACATGATGTAGATGATAAAGCTCTGGACACCTGCCCATTACCCACTGATAATGAAAGCACTTAGAAATGTTATTCATAGTAAGGAGAGCTACATCTATAGTAACAAGCTGAAGAAGAGCAGGTATGGTTTTGCTGATTAGCCAGCAGCAGCCTGCAATGAATAATTGTTAGAGTGTTCTCCCTCATGGCTTTTGCTCAGGCAAAAGAGCACTCTCTCAAGCAATGTGTAATTTAGGTTAGAAATGGACAGGCATGGCTCCAGGAGGCAATACAGATTAAGCTACTCTATTCTGGGCAGGGAGAAAAGAGTTCAATAGTTTGTGTGTAATTTGGGGCCAGAAAAACAGCTGAGTGTACAGATGGAGCCAAAGTCACTAGACATCTAAGCTCATTTTGGTGTTGAATTTGGTACCAGAATGGACAAAGGAGAGCCTCAGCTCTCCTGTAGCTGTAGTCGTAAGTGCCAAAGTAGGGAGAACACATGCTGATTACTGCTAACCCCACTGACATTCAGTCCTATGGAAAAAGAACATACTCCATTGGCTAACTGCTGAAAACAGATACACATAGGTAAGATATGAGGAAGTTTATAGGCACTGGATCAAATAATCAAGAGAAACAGTAGGCTTTTCAGTTCTGAATGTCTCCAGTTT
The DNA here is from genome assembly GCA_027560015.1 of Chloroceryle amazona. Taxonomy (NCBI): domain Eukaryota; kingdom Metazoa; phylum Chordata; class Aves; order Coraciiformes; family Cerylidae; genus Chloroceryle; species Chloroceryle amazona. The sequence goes on from JANHFX010023759.1 coordinate 117,879, forward strand.
AAGAAATTAATGGAAAATTTATGTTAGTCAAAAACAAAATATGGGTCTGAGAAATAAAAAATAGCTGGTTGAAAATGAGGGATATGCAGTGCACAGGGGCACTACTACAGGTCTGAGTAGTGCTATGACTAAACCTTATAAATATACCACTTAAAAAACCCATTGGTATTCTTAATTTACTCGTGAAAATGAGCTGTACTGAATTTTTGCATCTGGCAATGGCAGAGTTTAAAACAATGTGAAAGAGTCTCTGAAATTTAGTAATAGGAACCCTCTTGAAAAATTCATTTTCTGTCCTACTGGAAAAGAGCTGCATAGCATAAGCAACTTAGGGGTTAAAGGCATTTTGATTTATTCCAATAAAAAAAGGGATTTTTCCCCATGCAATTCCTGAAGATTATAGAACTGCATTATTCCCTTCAGCAGTGAACTGGTTCATGAATGATTAATGAAGTTTTAAGTCCAAAATCACTGAGTAGTGGTATATTACAAGCTTTACAGTGTGATCTGCTACCAGCAAATGTATCTTCTGGTGTTTCACTTGTTAGATGTACTATACTGTGAACTGGGTAGTGTTTCTGTTTTTCACCCCTTCTAGAAATTACCAGCTAGGTGGGAGTGAAAACAAAATTTCACTGCATAAAATGGATATTGCTGTTAAGCACCTTGTTTGTATGCTGGGTAGGTGAAGAGTAGCTTTCATTTTCTGGCATTTTTTTTTTTCTAGTAGTAAGGTATAATTTGCATAGCTTATGACTGCAACATTTTCAGCTGTTTTATTAATGGCCTTTTTAGGAAGCTAGCAGTGCTCATCTAAGTAGCTTTGTTTGGAAACCCTTGTCATGATGGAGTTTTAAAAGCTGAAAGAAAAAGGATGAGTCACAGCAAACTTCAGGATGTGAGTGATTCTGTAACAAAGATGAATGGAAGAGTACAGGGGCTAATGAAATTTTATTTTTTTCTTTTTTTTTTTTCTTTTTTTTTTCTTTTTTTGGAGACTGTAACTCCTGCCTGTGAGCTTGAGAAATTAAAGAAATCATAGAATAGCAGATTGGAAGGAGACTCAAGGATCATCTGGTCCAACCTTTCCTGCCAAAAGCATAATCTAGACAAGATGACCTAGCACCCTGTCCACTTGAATCTTAAAAGTGTCCAATGTTGGAGATTCCAGAACTTCCCTGAGAAGATTATTCCAATGGCTGGTTGTTCTCATTGTTTAAAATTTTCCTTGTGTCCAATCAGAATCTCCCCAGGAGTAACTTGTACCCATTACTCCTCATCTTTTCCATTTGACTCCTTGAAAAAATGGAGGCTCCATCTTCTTTGTAGCCACCCTTTAAGTACTGAAACATGGTGATAAGGTCCTCCTAAGCCTTCTTTTCTCAAAGTTGAACAAATATGGTTCTCTCAGCCTTTCCTCATATGGCAGCTTCCCTGTCCTTTGGTCATCTCTGGACTCTCTCCAGCCTGTCCTTGTACAGCGAGGACCAAAACCGAACACAGTATTCCAGATCTGGCCTGACAAGTACTGAGTGGGATAATGGATTCTTTATGTCTGCTGATAATAACCTTGTTGATGCAATCCAGCATCCTGTTGGCTTTCTTTGCCACTGCAGCACACTGTTCACTCATGTTGAGCTTGTTGTCCACCTGGAATCCCAGGTCCCTTTCCATAGAGCTGCTCCCTAGAGGAGTAGGTCCCAATCTGTGTTGCACTCCTGTATTATGTGTTCCCAGGTGCAAGACCTTACATTTTTAATTGTTGAACTTGATAAGGATTTTGTTAGCCCACTCTTCCAGACTATGCAGGTCATCCTGCAGGATGATTCTCCCTTCTGAAGTGTCTACTTCCCCACTCAGTTTGTTATCATTGTTAAATTTCATCAGGGTACACTTGATCCAATCATTCAGGTCACTCATGGGAGATACTAAACAGTGTTGGCCTCGATATCAAGTGGGAACCCTTGATTGGTTTGAAAAGGATCTATTTACCACCACCCTCTGGGTGCAGCCTAACAATTCCCCACACACTGCACAGACCACTTGTCTAGACTGTAACACATGTTTCTCTAGGAGAAGGTTGTGAGAAACATTCAAAAGCCTTGAAAATGTTCAGGTAAACAATGTCCACCACTCACCCCATATCAACTGAGCAGGTGACTTTGTCACAGAAGGCTATCAGCTTTGTCAAGCATGATTTGCCCTTTGTGAAACTGCATTGGCTTTTCTTAATCATGTGCTTCATTTGATGTGATAGCCCCCAGGAGGATGTGTCCCATAACTTTCCTAGGGACTGACGTAAGACTGATGGGCCTGTAATTCCCTGGATCCTCATATAAGCCCTTCTTGAAGATCAGAATGAGATTACCCTTCTTCTAGTCTTATGGAACATCCATTGATCTCAAAAGACTTCTCAAAGATTATAGAGAGTGACTTTGCAACAACATCAGACAGCTCTCTTAACACCCTTGAGTGGATATTACCAGGGCCAAATAATTTGTAAGGGTCAAGTTCCTGTAATAATTCACACACAAACTCTTCCTTCACTGATGGTGGGTCTCTGTTTGCATCAACCTATATTTTTGTTCCCAAGACCTGGAGCCCCAATAGTGCTGCTAAAAACAGAGGTGAGGCAAGTATTGAAAAACGTTGTTTATGTACCTGAATAACCTTATCTTGTTTTTTTTTTAACATCTCTGAGCAATTTAAATTCACGTTGAGCTTTTGCTTTTCTAACTGTAGCGTTGCATGACCTGGAAATTCCCTTGTAGTTCTCAATGGGCATTTGCAGATGAATTTTCCATCTCTGGTATGATTCTCTTTCAGTTTTAAACCAACTCAGAAACTTGCACTTAAGCTGAAGTCTCGTGCTCTGCTTGCTTTTCTTACCTTTAAAGGGGATGGACTGTTTTTGTGATTCCAGGACAGAGGTCTAGAAAATGTCCCAGCACTTGCTATCTACTTTATCCACCATGGAAGCTACCTATGGGATCCCTCCTAATTGAGCTCTAAGCTCTTCTTAATGATATGGTAATCTTGTATTTAACTTATTAGTGATGCAACTTATTAGTGATGCAACATGCCTTCCTTGACTGGTTTTATTCAATTTACATAAGCATCATTACAGAGATTCATGAAAAAGATGCTGCTTACCTCAATATTTTTAAAATAAGGAAATGTTGATATTGCTTCCCTCCCAAAAATGTCAAAAGTCTGAAGGAAATATTGGAAACACTCAAAAGTAGATAACAAAAATATACTCCAGTGGAATTTTTAGGAAATCTGAGTATAAAGGTGAATGTGACATGCAGGTAATGAGAATATGTAAAAGAAGGCTGAAAAATCAATAAACAAACTGTAAAGTTATAAATATATCTGATTGATATATCTGAGTTCCAAGTTCAAACAGAAATGAGCAGACTTGACTTCCTGCAGGTCAACAGTTGTCTTTTTTGGACACCTACTCTGCCCTATCATTACTTACTGTAATAGTCCTCAGAAGAGTTTGTTCTTTAAACAAGCAGACTAAAAGTCTGTAACACCTACATATCATTCTTGGTAAAGACATTTTGTCCTTAACCAATAAGAGAAATACTGTATAGCAACTTTCAGCAAGTTTTGTCAGTGAGTTTTCAACCTATTATCTGTAGACTACTATGACTGCTACTAATGTTAAGTAATAATGACTTGAATAAGGATATGAGAGCAATTCAGATGGGATGAGATGAAAGTGTCTCTAGAGCAATGATTTTATTTGATTAAATAAAATATATTAAATTTAGGTTTGAGCTAAACTGCTCAGTGGTGAAGAGTACATACTTCTGCTTCAGCTCATGTAACTACTTGTGACACTGCTTTTTGGAGATAGAAGAGACAAGAAGGCAGAAGAGGAGTTCATGAATGGCAACACAGCAAAGTTGTGAAGAAGTAAAGCAGAAGTTAATTATAATCTTTAATTGAATTTATACAAAATAAGTGATTTCTGAACTAGAATAGATTAAATAATATTTACACAAAAAGTTTACAGCATATCTTGAGAAGAAATTAATCTCTGTTCAAAAAATTTTGTTGCTACAGTAATGGGTAAATTGTATTTTCTTACTTTTTACTGAAACTTCTCAAAAAAAAATTATACTTTGGCAAACATCAAAGATGGAGAACACTAATAAAAAAACTGGGAAAAAAACCCAACCCCCCAAAACCAAGCATATGACTCAGAATGAGTGATTATAATGAATATTTATCTTTTCTAAAAAATACAATACTAAGTTGTGTTTTAACTAGGGCATGATGGTGAGGTTAAGAAATTATTGAACTATATTATCTTAAATCCTGCCTTAAATGAGGATGAGGAACCCAAGTTCTGCTTACATTCATCACATACTTTCCCATACAGATAAATACATGATCCTCACTTTTCTCAGTTGTCCATATGATGGTCCCTTGATGCTTCACTACAGATAGGAATGCATATGTAGAGGTGCCCTGATTTGGAAAAAACAGATATCAGCTTAATTTCCATGGCAATACTGGTCCAAGGAGATAATTACCTAGGAAAGTCTTTTGTGGTCTTCATCATAATCTTGAATGTGACTTTAAGAACCAATTCAAGAGATGTGAGGCAGGTGATAGATTACTTATGAGCTTGTTATATCACATATTTAACCAAGAAGAAAGATGATCTGTAATTCCCTGGAAGGAATTAAATCTATATGAATAAAAGAGAGTTGTTTCTGAATCCAGAATATCTGTTTGTTCTAAGCCTTTGGAGAGCCATCACAAGCATTTTCACAAGTGAAGTATACTTTTTTTGTAGTTAAATGCATAGAATATATGAAAGTCAGAACATAAAAAAGACTTGCAGTTATTAGGATTCAGTGATAACATTTGCAGTTACCAAGTTACTATTTTGATTTATGTTCTTACAGCCGTTTTTGTTTACGTTTTTTGTGTTTTAGGCACATTCTAAGTACATGGATCTTGTTCACACCCATTTTATTTTAAGTATATCCCTTCTTCCAGTGAAAATCACATTTATGATGCCTGGTCTCTTCCAGGAAGATCATCAATCTTGCAACCTTGTGTCTGAGCTGCATATTGTTTAGTGAAGAGTATGACCTAGAGATGCTAGAACATAAGAAGTAAAGTACTTTCTTAGGAAGCAGAGGCAATAAATTCAAACCTGCTTAGAGTGAGGATACTCTGCAATTACAGTTCTCTCATTCTGGCAAGTATTGTAAAAAGTAAGACCACATTTCTATATATCATCTTCCTTTTATTAGGGCCAATCTTACTCTACTAGGTGTTGATTCTAAGAAAAGTATAAGACAACCTGGATGCAAAGCCTAGGTGGAAGATATCTGATATTTCCCCAGGATTTCTTACACATTTATTGAAGAGTCAGAATTAAATTTATTTTTCTCATTTAGTTTAATCATTTTTTTTCCTTCGCTCTCAAATAAAGTACTAAATTGCCATTGATAATGTAAATTCTGATCTACCGTACTAGGAAGATAAAGAAGTTTATATTTTATACAAGTGGATTCTTCATCTCTCCATATGAGGAGTTCTCTAGTTCATATTCTCAGTACAGTGCTTTCTTTTCATATTTTGGGAGTGTTTGTGTGATTTCCTGGAGGAAAAGACTTAGATCCAATGGCTGAGTTTCATCTCAGCTCATTTCTGATGTGCAGCATGTAAACTTCCATGGCTGAACTAATCACTTTAAATCCACTTTATGATCACTGGAAAGAAATAATAAATTCTAGGACTTGATTCATCAGGTTCACTTTGCATATCCACTTCAGAAACTACTGAATTGCACCTAAAATTGCTTGGCTTTCTTCATTGACTATAAAAGACCTCTAAGGTGACTTGGTCAGATCTTTTTGTAGACATTTGTCATCATCTGTACTGCCTGTAAACCTGAATATTTGGGTAGAAGAATTCGTTCCAACCTGCATTTGAAGTTCTGAATGCTGTACTTGCACAAGTAGTTAATTTACTGCAGTCCCAAACAATGCACATTTTTCATTCTTTGGACTACAATTTTAACATACTTTCCTGATAACAAAATTGGGTGTTTACAGTTCAGCAAAAGGAATACTTTGCAAATCTAACTAATTAAAGAAAGTTATATTAGTCTGTATTTTAACAACATAGGATGGAGGATCTGGCCTAATCATTCAGTTTGGAATGGATATCAGAAGGTCACCTAATCCAGTCTTCTGCTCAAGCATGCTGCTGTTAGGTCCCCTGAAAACCATGTCTTCTCCAGACTGAACAAGCCCCATTGCCTCAGCCCCTCTCATGAGGCAGGGCTCCAGCCCTTCAACCATCCAATGATCACTGGACTGTTAATACAGTCCAATATATCAGGATGTACTGCTGACTCTTGTTTTATTCTGTTGTCCATTTTGCAGCAGAGCTGCTCCCCAACCAGTCCATCTCTAACCTTTATCTTTACAAGAGTTTCTTCCTTCCCATTTGCAGGACTTTGACTGTATCCTTGCTTTATTTCACTAACCCATTCCTCCAGCCCTACTAGGTCTCTCTGAATGGCAGCTCTGTCCTCATGCCTATTGATTGCCTAATCCTCAAGATACCATACATTTGTAATTATTAGATTATCATAATCTATATTCATATATTTTAATTCATTTCAAGGAAGGAAGGAAGGAAGGAAGGAAGGAAGGAAGGAAGGAAGGAAGACAGTCTAGACCTCAAAACTGAGAAAAGTAGTATTTCAAGCTATTGAGCTTTTGATACATTTTTTGTTCTTTGTAGTGCTGTGACCATAATCTTTCAGTGCTTTGCAACACAGTGAGTCTGACCTAATGATGCAGGGTGTTGTTTGTCTTTCTGTTCTTGATTACTATCTTTTCAATAACATTTAATAAAACACACTGCCAGACTGTAATAAAGATTCTTAGCATCAGATCAAGAAAAAAAACACAGTCACCTAGTGGTTAAAATCTTATCTAAAACTTCAAAATCTATGTTTAAGACTGAGTGTAGATTGAACCTGTAGACTGTAACACACTGAGTTTTTGAGCCTGTTTAGACAACAAAGTAATTAAGCTGTAGGTGCACAAAGTTTGAAATAGTATACATATTCTAGGCCATGAAGATTTCTATGCTCATTGAAGAAGATTGTTGATGTGAAAAACTGTTCTGATACATCTACATTGTAGCTATATGATCAGCTGGAAAAATTAGGATTTCAGAAGGATGCCTACTAACCCTGGTGTGAAAACTGTAAGTACTGTCTGTTCTGAAATCTATCCTTTTCTTTCTTAAGTAGTTTATCCTGGGAAAACATCCATCAGCATACACAGAACAAAACCACATTTCTCAATGCATTTTTTTTATGAAGTGTATGTTCTTCTTTATAGAGAGATCTACCTATAAATACTGCTACATACCTTCCAGTAGTTTAGCTCATCAAATCCTTCTATTTCCCAGATTTCCTGCCAAAGTGGTATGGTGTATATAGCACAGAACAAAAAATAATTTATAGAATTTAACTGATGTTTTGCAAATCAGCACAAATAAATTTACTGTGATTATTTCTAGTAAAATAAATGAAATAGATTAATCTCATTTTTCCCTAACTATTCCCTGAAGAGACTATCTGGGACTGAGGAAATAGTTTAACATATATAAAGAAATGTTCAAGATGACTCTATTATTCATTTCTTCTCCAACAGGCTAATGAACTGTTTCTGATGCAAACATAAGATGCTGAAGCTACATTTGAAAGCCTCAAAATCTTTGGCCTTCCTTTGGATGTAGGAAATGAGAGACTTTCAGACTTTGATACTTTTTCAGAGATTGGGTTCATGGATTTCTTACAGAGAGATAGTGATCTGAACTCTGGTGAAAATGCACATAGACTTCCTGCCAGAGCTTAACAAAGCATTGCTGTCCAATGGTTTGACTATTTGTAATCTACTGATTTGAGGGAGAAAGAGTAAGTCTGAGGGGTACTTGCATGAGAGGTGAAATTCTGTACTGTCCTGCTATGCAGACTAAGGAACTCTGCCTAGAAATATAGAAGGATCCATTTTTTATCCAGAAAAATGTAGAGCTACTTATACCGCTGAACCCATGGGTTTCAGATAAGCTACCAGGAAAGGCTTACTAAGTATCCTCAGATAGGTGTTTGTAGATTACAATTGTGATTTGACTTTACAAGATGGTCAATAGCTGTAAGACTGTAGTGGAAAGTTAAATGACTTAAACTAGAAGTCTAACTTTTAAATTGCTGGAGGTATCTGAGCAAACCATAACCATAACTCTTTTTTACCTATATAAACATCCCATGAACCAGAGACAGCACGTGCTGAGGCTAACTTAAACATATGGGTTCACTTATAAATATTCTTCTTGGCCATCTAGCTGCTGCCAAAGAAAATATGAAGTGGCTGAGCTCTTCCTGAGCTGCCCTTCAGAAAGCACAGCCCACACATTGTGAAAATCAATGAAATTACACCAAGGCGCAACAGGTAACAGAGAGATGAGTCAGTGAGTATTGCTCCATTGCCTGAGAACAGCCTTACTTCTTCCAGAAAAGCCGCTTCAAGATTTCAAAACAGTGTAGGCAAAACTGAATTTTGCCACCTCAAGGATGAAGAGCTGCCATAGATAAAAGGAAGGGGCTGAAGAAGGATAAAACAGCCTGGTAGTGGGCAGAGAGCTGCAAGGAAAGAAGACTCTAAAGATTCAGGTTGTTCTGTCAGAGGCTGCTACTGCTGCTAAGTAGAAACACTCTTTGATTACCTGTGCAGTTCCTGATTTATCACACTTTCTGTTTTCACCCTCAGCTGTGGGAATCAGTGTTGTAAAGCACAGTGGGTCACAGGTACCAGCTGGTTTGTCTGCAGGTGTTTGGTTGCTTACATTGCTACTACTTAGTACCAGGTTTGATTCCCAGTATGACCACATTGCCTTACAAAAGCTAAAGCTTTGTACACTAAAATTGAGTTTTGCATGTCTGGATGACAAAAGAGATTAAAGAAGTTACTGTGTGACTGGTATGGTTTTGCCTTTTGTTGCAAAATTTCACACTGCCACTGCATCACGCTCCTTTTTAATTGAAAGTAGGTATAATTTTTAGAAGGAAGTATTTGTTTAATTCCACTTTTTCAATCTCTCCTTGGACTCTCTTGCCTTTTTTTTTTTTTTTGAAGTACCAGGTGAATGACATTCCAGTGATGACCCTGACATTACACCATGCTCATCATGATACACTGTGTCAGCTTGAGTGGTACAATTAATGTGACATGACCTTATGCCATACTGAATGTCACTGTAGTATTTTGTTTTTTTCCCCTTCATTCCAGGAATAACTGTCAGAAATAATTTTTTGTTGTGTCAACTACTTAAATGCTTATATCCACAATGGTATGTGTTATAAAACACCTTATTTTCAAACAGTCTGGCAGTTAACCCCTGCAATTTTTTCTCATAACCTTTAGATACTCAGTGTTTTCCCAAATGACTGTATTTTATTTACCTCACTAAGCTGCACAGTTCAGTGCCAGTAACAAGCTCACTTTATTATTTAACCAACCTGTACCATGTACTAGGCTTCTGTTTTGCTTTCATTTTTTTCTAACCAGTCCAGAAGATCTGGAATTTTCTTTCTTGGCAATTAATGATTTCAGGATGTTTGTTCACCTGATCAAGCTGATGTTTAAAAACAAATTTCTTTTTCAGTATCCATAAGACTGCCTTTGCTTGGTATGTGGGAAATGATTGTTGACAATCCTTTGAGGTCCTGAGTGAAGAACAGCAGTGCATGAACTCAAGAGCCATTCTGCAGGACTCCAAGAAGGATTTCAATGAAACAGTCATCAAAACCTTGGCGGAAAAAAAGCCTGCAATTTTAATTTCAAACCTTTCACTGGAAGTGGGTAAGGGGGGATTTTGTCAAATGTTAGTATAAATTATTATAATCAATTAATCTTTGGTGGTTTACATCCCTGAAACATTTGTTTTGGCTGAGCTCAGGCAAACTGTTCACATATTCGCCAGGTGATTATTGCCTTATTTTTGTGATGCAAAGATTTTATTTTCTGCCAACTGATGATACTTTAAGTATTTGCTGCAAATATTTGTCTTTCACTACTCCACTGAAATAATGCCCCCACTGTAATAATATTCCTATTTTGGGACCCAGTGCAACTCACATGAGAGTTACTTCTTGAATTAGAGGAAAGCTGAAGTAATATTCTCATGGTGACCTTAAGTACCTTCAGCTGATGTCTGTCACATTATTGCTAAAATGCTCCTGTTGACTGTGCTTTAGCATTGTTAGTATAAAGTAGATTATTCAGGAATTAGTCTTCTCACTGTATAAGGAATTGATCACTACATAAGTGAACTAGTCTGGAAGTCTTAAGATCATATATTTTATTAATTTTTGAACTAGGAAAGAAAAAGAACAGTTTTCCTTAATTAAAGTGGTAATTTATGTTAAGAATTCATCTTTGATACAAAGGAAGGCAAGGGGATTTTACCCTGTTACACAACTTTGGAAACATTGCTTTATTTGATGTAGTTAGGACAAGAGTCCTCTTAGGCTGTCTGTACAGTCACAGGAATAAAGATGGACTCCCTATTAAGCATGATGCCCTCTAAATGACGTCCTCATAATTTCTACCTTTACTCAGCTAATGAACTTACAGTATAAAACTAGAAACAAATAAAAGAAATACTGAAGGCAGTCTGTTCCTTCCCCAATATACTCTCAATCTCCTAGCAGTATTGTTATAGGTAGCTGCTGAACTAGATTTTTAATCTCAACCACTAATAGACTCTAAAATAGTTCTATACTTTTTGGTTTGGGTTGTTTTTTTTTTGTTGTTTTTTGTTGTGTTTGTGTGTGTGTGTTTTGTTTTGTTTGTTTGTTTGTTTGGGTTTTTTTTGTATATTTTTGATGTTGCTCTATAATTTCAGAAATATTGTATATAGGGTGGATGCAGCTGTATAGAGTAGAAAAAACAAGTTTTCTGTTTCAGTCTCAACTTATTTGCTAATAATTTCTGAACTTTATATTTTCCTTTTGACTTTTGTTATACATGCATTTCCTTAGAAATATCTAACAATGACTCCAAAAATCTGTCCTCTGAGTGATAATAGCTCATTTAGAACCTATCATTTTATACAGTTTTTCCCATGCTTATTACTTTGCATTTATCAGCACTGAATCTTTTATATATTTTATTACCCATTCACTTCTGAAACTGTAATCAGCATTAGCATTGACTTCTCTGAATATCATCAGTAAACTTTGTCACCTCACTGTTCATAACCTTAACTGGATTATTTTTGATGATACAACGAACCCATATCCTAATTCCAGTAACCTTCTTCCTTTGTGATCATTGGTGTTTTCTTTCAGGCTTGAACTTCTTTTATAATTTTAATCAGTTACTAATCTATAAGTGAAATTTGTTTCTTACCAGTGATAATTCCATTTTCTTAGAGTATTCTGACAAGAATATTGTGAAAAGCCTTTGAGAGCCTTGTATATACAAATCAGAATGGATCAGTCATACTCGTGTTTTTTTCACTTCACAGAAAAGGAACAGCTCTAAGATACACCTTTCCTCTGTAAAGAAATTAGTTATTTTGTTTTACTACTCTACATTGGTCTGCATAACTGTCATCTTTAAAGTAATTAACAGAAAGAATAGTGGGAGTGGGTGATCCAAGTCCCTTGGATCATCCCATCAGAATTAACTTTCTGTTTGTTCAGGTTAATAAAAATATTGTCCTGTGCATAAAACACTTATGCATTTAGTGTTATAAGAACAAAATGTTGGATTCAGCTACAGCTGTATGTGCTATTAATTTAATTAAAAGTACATTTTATGTGTATTTTTTACACAGTAAAAATGTAGAAAAAATACAGTTGTTTCTGAACCCAAACTCAAAATAAAAGCAGGAAGCAAACACTTTGAAATCTTTCAATGATGCTTCATAATCTGGTTTTGAGGCCTCAGAGATCATAACATTGTCCTATGAAATGTAATATTGACAGTGTCTATTAAAATTTTTCAGACTATGGGATTTATTTACAAAAAATAGCTAAGACAAAGACAAATCTATACTCACTGAGTGCTCATAAGTAAAAAATGAACCAACATTAATGACATTGTGTGTGTGAATTAGAATGTATTTATAACCGAACATATGTACCTTAATGTGGACACAGCAGAACAAACTGGATCCAGAAAGGATCATTACAGTGATGAATTTCTTCTTATTTAGTTAGGAAATTTCAACATATCCAGTTGTAGAATTAGTTTTTTTTATTTAACTCCAAACCCAAGAATTTTTATTATCCCCTCTCCCACAAACAACTAATTTTTTAAAAGTCCTTAAATAGTCCTATTTTAAGTTTATAAAAACATTTCAAACTGAGAGCATATTTTTGAGTATGGATGGGTAGCATGTCTCAGCAAGTAAGGATGAGGCTGCTCTCATTGTGCTATAATCAACATTTCTGATGTTTACTCAGACAGTATAATCATGATTTATTATCTTGTTATTTCTATCACATCATACCTCAAAGGTGAAAATAAATAAGCATTTGGTGCCAGAAGCTGGGAGTGAGTGACCATAAACAGAGAATTAGAATGTTCCTCAAAAAATAGAAATTTAAGAGAAAATCAAACCTGATACTGTATGGAATACAAACCTGGCATTTTTCCAGATACCTACAGATTTAGGATTAGCATCTGTTAAACAAATAAATAACAAATGTATGAAGTGTCATTTATTGCTATTTGGAAGGCATTCACATAGCAATGAATTTAAATTATTACCACGCAGCTACAGCTGAACATTAAAAAAAAAAAAAAAAAAAAGAAGAAGAGAGAATTAAAGCAAATAAAAAGAAAAGGAGAAAGAGCAATGTACTGCTTTTGCAGAAGCAGTATACCAAAGGATAGACATGGGGATGTTGTTTCTATTAATTTTAATTTCTTTAGGAAAAAAACAAAAACACAAAACCAAAATCACATCTTGACTCACCTTCTTGATGTAATCCTCCATTCAAGGGCTGTCACAAACTGATGTTGGTCAGCTACACAGCAACCTGTTGCTTCTTGTCTAAAATGAGACTGTAAATTCTTCGGGATGCTGCCTAATGCTTCACACTTTGTGTCAGCACAGAATGGCTCTGTGCCATTTGTGAATACTACAGTAATGGAGGCAATGAATGATAATAAAGGTTTCAGGCAGTTAGAGAGAGAAAATTAGAGGAGGAATAAATCATCCTCTTCTTGAAGACTTCTCTTCAAGGCTTGATGGTTAAGGCAGGAGAAATAGATCAATTCATTCTTGCTGGAGCAGGCTTCTGACTCAGCTGACATTAGAGGCATTGTGGATCAAGAGCATGATGACTCAGGCTTACAGGATCTGCCATTCCTCAGAGTTGTCTCTACATGAAAGATGTATTTTATTTGTACTTTCCTGAAGTAGCTTATGGTTTTACTCTCTGTCAAGACAACCTGGTTGCTTTCCTGTTCTTGCTCTCTATTAATAAATGGCTTCCAAAATTATTCTAAAAATAGACCTCTTGGGAAGATTCCTAATGTGAACAATCCTGAATTGCAGCTTTCACAGAAAACATTAAAAAAAATAAAAGTATTCAAAAAGATTCCTCTTATCTTTGTATATTCTTTTATGTGCACTTCTCTATTTTCATCCATCTCCAACAAAAAGTTAAGAGAAACATTCAAAACATAGCATACAATTCATTCAGGTGAATCCCAAGTGCCTTACAAAAATAGTAATCCTGTGCAATTTTGTTAGATATTGACATTTCATTCCCACCTCAATTCATTGTCAGAGGCGAAAATAAAATCTAAGGCAAAAATTCATATGTTGAGTAATATCTTACTTTATTGCTTACTTTCATTAGTCAGTATGCCAACTGGTGGGTGTGGTTTAGCTTTTAATCACTGAGGGTAAAAACATTGTCCTAGGAAAGAGTGTAACTTGTCAATTTTGAGATACAAGTTCTTTAAAACTCCTACTTGAGTCCTTTTTTCTTTCACAAAATGGTGTGTAAAGCCTTGTATACTTCTTTTGGACAGAAAATTACCATCGAGCGCATAAGCACAGGGAGATTTATATTCCTTTATCATTAATGAACTCAGTTTTCCTTTCTTTGGTTTGTGTTCACAAGCTTGTGTGTGAGAGCTGAACTTTCGGTTAATATGACAGGGACTAAGCCAGTAACCTTGAGAGCAAGGAACACTAAATGCAACAGCTTGAACTAAAAAAAATCCCTCTGTAGCTGGGAGCTGTAACACTTGTATTATGTGTGAATAACTCATTAGTATGTTTCAGTTGCTCAGCATTCATTTATTTTGCAGAATTTCAAACTAAACATTTTGTTCATATATTTACAGTCAAATAGTTTATTCATTTTTACTGGGAGTTGCAAATGGCAGACAATATTTTCAGATAAAAATGGCAGACGTCTAAATGATTTTCTTTCTCATTTCTAGTAAGGCTTACTCCAAGGATATGAGGCACCATTTAACTTTGGCTGTGTAAAATAGAACACCTAACTGAAAATGGTTAACTAACCTACCTTTACAGTAAATGGAGAGAAACAAGGAAAACTCTTCATCTCACTATTTTATTTGCCTGTTTTAGTGGAATAGATAAATTCTAGAGCTACCAGTCCCTCCTTTAGGTGACAGTCCTTCCCACCTGCAATAAATATCATGTTCTGAAATATGGATGTTAGAGATACCATTTCTACTAGTCTTCCAGCCATCACTCCAGAAGAGAATGGATTTTTTGCATGGCTTTTTTTATGTCTGCCAACTCTGGGCTGATGCCTCAGGTACCCTACAATATCTGAAATAGCTGTGCATAATTGTGCTTAGGTACCTGAATTATTCCTCTGACTATAAGCAATGAAGAGTGGTAAGGGAGTTAGCTACACTTCCAAACCTAATTTCATTGACATCACTAGCAAAACTGATTTAATTTTAGTTGTACAGGTGCATACCATTAACAAAAAATACACCTGAGCAGACAGTCTAGGCAGACAGCAGAGATCATTTGCAAATAATTTTAATCTGCTTTGCTGGAAAATGGTAAGTGTCAAAGATAGTTATGCATGATTATTTTTCATCAGCAAAAAAGGACTTCCAAGTAAGCTTACAAGCTGGGCTTGAGCATTTTGTTAAATAACAAAAAAGTAACAAAAAAAAAACAAAAAAAAAAAAAAAAAAACAAAAAAAAAGACAAATCATTTGGTTTAAAATATGAGTTAGTAGTGAATTGTGAAATTTCTACATTTCAAGTTTGGCTGCTAGGAATAACTTTATTTCTAATCAACAGAACAAAATCACATATTTTTAAAGAGAGATGTGCATGATTGCATTATACAGTCAAACAATCCATGCCTGTGTAGTTTCATTATGGAAAGTTGTTTGCTTTGTCTATTAAGAAACTGTATAGTATCTGATTCAAATGAAATGAATAGGAGTCTGACAAATAATGGAGGGACTGAAATCTCAGAGCTGTGTCCTCTACTTTGAATTTTAAGCCCCTTAAAGAAGAGAACATATCTACACAGTTTGGAGGGATTTTCTTTTTACACTCCTCATAGTATCATGCTCTTTAACTACTCAATGACAAAACACTCCAAAGCTAAAGACAGAAAAATGCATGTATACAATGTACACATTATAGCAAAAACAAAATAATTCATTTGTTTGTAAAAAGATATATGAAAATATTGTAGCTGTTTACAATGCCAGTGGTCTTCTGCAAACTTTAAGAATAACAAAGCTGGTAAGTGAGCCAAGTAGAAAAGGATGGACCTGGTGTTTGTAAACAGAGAAGGACTTGTAGATGATATGATGATTGGAGGCCATCCTGGGCACAGTGATCACAAAATAATTGAGTTCTTGATTCTTGGAGAGGGAGGGGGATCAGCAGAACTGTTACCTTAGATTTCTGGAGGGCAGATTTTGACCTGTTTAAGAACTTGAGTGACAAAGTCCATTGGGAAGCAGTAGTGAAGGGCAAAGGAATCCAGGAAGGCTGAACATTCTTCAAGAAGGTAATCTTAAAGGCACAGGATCAAACTGTCCCCATGTGGAAAAAGACAAGCTGGCAGAGAGGAAGGCCAGTCTGTGTGAACAGGGAGCTTATGCTGGAGTTCAGGAAATAAACAGAGTTTACAACCTTTGGAAGAAGGGACAGGCAATTCTTGAAGACTACAAGGATGCTGTGATGTTATGGAGGGAGAAAATTAGAAGGGCCAAAGCTCAGCTGGAACCTAAATTGGCCACTGCTATAAAAGAGAACATAAAATGTTTCTATAAATATATTAGCAACAAGAGGAAAGCTCAGGAGAATCTTCATCCTCTAGTGGATGCAGGGGGAAACATAGTGACCAAGGATGGTGAAATGGCTGGGAAAGAAATGCTTTCTTTGCCTCAGTCTTCAATGCTAAGACCAGTTGTTCTCCACATACCCAGACACTTGAGCCAGAAGAAAGGGATGGGGAGCAGAACAGAAGCCCCCATAATGCAAGGGGAATTTGTATGTGACGTGCTGTTGCTAAGATGCTGCTTAAGTCAGTCTACAATCATTTTGGTTAATGGCTGGACTCGACGATCTTAAAGGTCTTTTCCAACCAAAGCAATTTGAACACTTTCAATGGCAGATGAAAACCATAAATAAATGGAATTTATGTGAAAAATGATTATGTAAATATTAATAATGTATAATTATAAACACCAGTTCTCAAAAATCTTGATAGATTTATCTCCTCCTAACAAAAATAAAAGACAGTGATTAGTTTACTTCTAAGTTCAACTGGTTTCAGAAAAAAAAAAAAAAAAGAATGTCTAGAGCAGTCTTCTCTGTAGATTAATATGCCATTTCCTTGAAAAACAGCATCAGTGTATTCCAAAATCACAAAGGCTAAAAACATCTTCCAGATTCATACAGAAAAAAACCAGGTTTGCCTTAGAGCTTTCAAGCATTTAATTTAAACAGGCAATGTGTGTGTTGCTTTGCCTGTCACTAGAAGCTGTTGCTTTTATGATGATACTTTCCATATTCAAACACTTTAAAAATATTGAATATTTATCTTTTCCACTGAATTTTTATGTTTTTTTACATAAGTTATGCAGAGAGGCTTCTTTCTGAATATGAAGAAATGATACTAAATCTTCAAGAATGTATAGGAGAAGAAACAGGACATCAGTAAAAAGGACCTGAAATGAAGAGAGTTTTGACAATAAACAAATTTTTTAAAACTAAAGCTAAACCAGTAGACTCCAGTCAGATACTCCCATTGAATCTTTGCTCAGATATATAACTCTCCATGTAATTGTTTCCCCCTTAAATCCTGCAAGCATAATTCACATCTAGAAAGAAAAATGTTGGTAGTTAGGGCCAGCGTTCGGAAGATTATCGTGTTGTACGGGAAGACAAAACTCTTTCCCCATAGCAGCGCTTAGTTATGATGCAAGCAGACGGAAGTGACGTTGTAAACCCAGGGTATAAAATACCATGTCACCCACCAATAAACGCCATTTTGCCCTCCACCACGTGAGTGTTTGTGTGCAGCAGGACTGTGAAGTTATTGGATAGTAGCTGTGTGTTTCCTGAGCCAGGTCGCCACGCCTGAAAACAGGCAACAGAAAAACACTAAGGTATCATTCCCTACCAGGCTACCTAGGCTATTTCAAAGTCTTTGAGGGTTTAAATTGAGTCATGTCTGTTGAATTATTCTCATGTGAGAAGCACAAACCCTCTTGGCATGCTAGATGAAGACTCTGGTCTCTGAAAGCCATAGATCTCAGGAGCTTTACACCCTCAAAGTTACTGAGTGGTGGCCAATGTATTCTACTTTCTGCAGGTCTAGATGTTTCTGGCTCTCATCCATTGGTCTACCTTCTCCCAACAAACTGAGAGGGATGATGAGGAAAAGACTTGAAATAATGATTTTATGCTCATTTTTATTTTACGAATTCTATGTAGATTTGCAGAAGTTGTAAATTTTCCAGTTTCTCCACAGTCCTGCAACTGATATTTAACATCCTCACAGGCTGAATACTAAAATTCTGCACCGAATACTATTTCTACCTAATTCTTATTTCATGACATAGAAACCTTTGGAAAGTCCTTTCTTTCTGAGCTATTTGGCCCTCTGAACACTTTGGCAGCAGATCAAAGTTGACACATGCCTGGAAAAGCAAGAACTGTGTAACTCCCAAAATGAGCAGTTCTCTGAGAACAGATGGATGAACAAAGTATAAAGTGAGTCAATGTTGAACATTACAAACTTCCATAGCCTGGGATATTCTTCAGTGAAAACAAAAGTTAACTCCATTGCTGAAAGGGAAGCATTTTACCTACAACAGATTCAATGAGTGGAGACAAGAATAGCAGATTTTAGTGATGTTCAGCATCAGTGTGTGAAGCTTCAGTGTGTGAAGCAGCTCACATGCTCTCCTAATGGTTTTTTAGCCACTATGACAGCATCACACCTACTAACACATAAAACTAAGCTATTAGCTTTTGCACATTGTAGGCCGAACTCTTTCAGTTCTGTAGCCATTAGTACTGCCATCATTACGTTTTGGAAAATTTACCGTGTAATTGTGGATGCTGCCGATCACAACAAATCTTTAGAAAATGTAGCCCCACATCTATTTAATTCCCTAATGACTGAATTTCACATCATTCTTCTGCTGTCAATTTCCTCCTTAGAAAAATAGAATTATATGCATTTATTTAATGATTTGTGTGTGTCCTCAAGACAGTGTGACTCAATTACCACTCAGTTTAGGGGTAATTACACATTAGATGCTATAAATAGACAGATATAATATATTTCCCTAAGAATCCAGAAGAAGTGGAAAAAGAACAAAGAGCAGGCTTTAAGTCACACGTCTATCCATACCAGCTGTTTGACACTAGCACTCTCCTTGAAATAATTTTTAGACTGAAATCACACTTTGATGCTGATTTTGAAATGTTAATGTTTTCATATCTAAGGCAAGGTTAGATTATTCTCCCCTGAAGTTCTTTAGCAGCCACTTAGGTCCTTTCCAGTGCCAACAATATTTTGGACCCCTACTGATTACAGAATAAAAAACCCCTGCCTTCTATCTTGCTTTCAGGGAATAAATGTTGCTTGTGACTCACACTGCCTTACTTCTCTTGAATACAGCTGTCTTTTTCTCGAGTTTCAGTAACTTTACAAGGGCGCTTACTGAGTGAAAACTGAAAAGACTGCTTATTCTCCAAGCTCATTATGTTGGCTTTTTTTCTGAGAAACACACATTGTTCAATAATGATATTCCCTGATGAATTCACAAATTGAATCCGGAGGAGAGACAAGAAGGATGTTTCGAAAGTTAAATTGTACCAGAAGTTTTATCAGTGTGGTCCATAAAGATTATAATATATTATTTATTTAGGGCTTTTGCTGGGACTGGGATTGTACAATGTGGAATGTTCCCTTTGGAATATTTTCAAGATTTATCCCATGTGTCTGGAGCCTAATAACTTCAGATATGAACAGCCTATGACTTTCTGGTAGTCCATTGGTGTAATGAAAAAGTGGTTATGTAGTCCTAATCTGGGCACAATGGTTCATAACCACTTCTCACCCTGAACCAAGCAAGCAGGGAGACTTAACCTCCCTTTACTTGATACCACGTTTCTGGCACTGATAAAGAAAGCTGAATTTATTTACAGCTATGCATCCATTCCTGGTGGTGGAATTGCTGAAGGTATCCTGCATGGGTGTTGGGAGCGGTGATCATACAGATCCTCAAAGTAAGAGCAAAGACAATGCGATAGGAAAAGTAGGAAAGAAAAAAATTCCAACTCTGTGTTACTCCCTTACCAGCACTGTTTTTGGGTTTGTTTTTCTTTTCAATAAGGTCTCAAAAGCAGCATCAGCCAGGCTTGTGCTTTTAATGCATAGGCAATTGTAGAAAATGTTTCAAATCACTGTATAACTCTTATTTATGAGTTGTAACTATTCTGATTTCTCTGTAACACTGAATTATTGCAGCTACCTTGGATTAAGGCCTAACAGCTTCTTTAAACCTTTAATAATTGAAAACCTGTGATTAATTTATTACTTTCTTCTGAAAATGTAACTTCAAAATATTTTAAACTGCTGTGGCAGAAAAAACATCCTTATCGGGAACTAATTTGGAATTTCATCTGTATTTGTCAAGTTCTTGACTAAAATGTTTTATAACATTATCTGACAGTTGTACTCTGAGGACTAAAGAAATAAGTTGCTTATAGCAACTGTGTAAATTAATCTTAAACCACTTCATCTGTACTTTTCCTACTGGCCCTAAATTTGTTTCAGATTCTCAGGGGTTAATGGTTGGACCATCCACTAAAAAATGACAGATGCTCTCTATTAAACCCTCTTCCCAAATGGAAAGATAAAGAGAATAAGGGAGAGACCCTTATCCACTGGAAAAGAAAGGTAAAAACAGCTTTTATGAATATAATAATACTGAAATGGAACATATGCAAATATATACAAACTCAGTGTCAAACCCAACCACCCACATGGCAATTATGTCTCTGTCACCACTGATGCTGTGGAGCAGGTAGTCCAGACTGGACTCGTCAGCAGATGGGAACCAGATGCAGCAGCTGAATTCATGTACACATTGTTCAGGAGTGAAGGCAGAATGGACAGGGTCCTCCTCTGATGATGGCCATTGAAGAAGAAAAGCTTTACCCTTGTGATTCCTCATCTTTATAGTGAATATGACGTATATGGGATAGAATCCCTCACTAGTCAGTTTAGGGTCACCCATACTATCTGGTCCTCCCCACAGGTGCGGCCTTTTCTTTCTGTACCCCCCAGAGTGGAACACAAGATTTAACAGCAGCCTTGGTCTACACACCAATACTTGGTAGTAGGTTTAAATGTTGAGCGTTATCACTCCTAATAAGTGCATTTAGTTAGAAGATACTTAGCTGAGAAGTAAAATAGCCGAACAGAATTAATTATGTTCTAACTTAGACAATGACATGGATAATATAAAAGGCCTGCAGTATTCTGCAAACATCTGTATGAGAAAAATAAAACCAGGGAACAATCTTAATAATTATCTTAAGAATTGTTTAAAAAATTGCTTAAAGCAAGCAAATTTATTTTTAAAGCAAGGAAAATGTTAAGTTTTTTAAAATATCATAGTGTACACAGGGAGCTTTATAATGTTTTTAGACAAAAAATATGCAAATTAGTAAAAAATATTTAGCCTTGTCTCAGGTATCTAGGAGTCTCAAGAAAAGCAATACTAAAACAGAAGGACTCAGAAGACAGTCACAAAAACGAGGCCTAGAAAAAGTAATAAAAACACAATATGTTTCACTTTCTTAGCATGATAAAAAAAAAAGAATAAAAAACTAAGGATAGAAAATCATTAGTAATGTATTGAAAACAGATTGGGAACTTCTTGCTGTATCATGGAACAAATATTGATTTTACATGAGAAACAGAAGTAGGATATCAAAATACAGAAAATGCTGAGACAAGAACTTAATTGAAAACAGAGAGCAGACATTTCTAATTTCTCCAGAGCGTTCAGAATTATATATGAAGAAAAGATATTGTGCCTTTTTTAAAAATGAGAGAAGAAATAATACATAGTCTCTTACAGCCTGTTGTGTTGGTTGCTGTAAAGGAATGGATTAGTGAGTTAGAAAACCACATTGATTGATCTAATAAGACAAAAATTATTTCAAAATTAAATGTAAATAGTATAATATAATATTTTTCTGTCAGGGTTTGAAATTGTGAACTAAATCTAGAGACTTGGTAGTTCATTGATGAAAGAGAGAGGAAGCCCAGTTTAGGGGATACAGCAGGACAAAACACAAAAACTAATAACCTAGGGAGATGCTTAGTGCTTTTTTGTTGATTTGCTTTGTGTATGCACTGAGGGAAACTGAAAAGATAAATTCTTCAGTCTTTTACTTCCCTCACCTGAATAGTATCTACCTTTCAGTTACATGGATACAGAAAATTTATATTTTTATTGGTGTCACCAAATCATGGATATTCTCTATGGTTGAGCTAAGACTGTACTCTAAAGTGGCTGATATAGTCATACTCAAATTTTCAGCTGACATGTTATAAAATGGCCATGAGCGAGTACATTTTTTTATTTCTGCATCAGAGGATAGATTTTATTTGATTTTATCCTATCAACCTTTTCATCCATTGCTGCCTGATTTCCATCTGCTGTCAGTGTGTGAGATGGCCCATGAGATCTGATGACAGATGAGGCCTCCAGAGTAGAAAATTTGTTCAAAATTCCTTTTTTTGGTCACTAGTTGACTCTCAGATCTATTGAAATTTAGCAGGAAAACAGTAGGCGCTGGAAACACAAAAATGGATGCCAGCATTGGTTTGGTTTTTTAGGGGGGGGTGTGATTTTTCATTCATTGTTGATAACAGTAGTTTGGCATGCTAAAATAGCTTGGGAAAAATCTACACATAGGTCAAATAAAAATTAAAGCTTACTTATTTTTACTACTGAACCCTTTCTGTTTGGTTGGTTGGTTGGTTGTTTTTTTTCCCTTCAGGAGTCTCCCAAGACTTGAAGATAAGAGAAATAATCAACCTCTACAAACCTAAGAGGAAAAGGTGAGACTCCAGTGTTGACACCATTACATGAAAAATAAGTGATGGTAGGAAATGGTGTCTGACGGTCATTCTACTGACATTATTTTGTGATGAAATCTTACAGTTTAAATGTATTCCTTCAGCAATTTTGGTCTCTTCATGATAATTAGTATTGTTATTATTCCTTCATTTCTACCACAAAAGCTTCAGAAAGTTGTTGTAGCATAAAAATTACGGTTTCTCTGCTCCCCTCTTCTCTACCTCCCATCTCCTCCTTCCCACCAGTAGACATATAGTATGGTTTCTAATAAGAGGCACTTGAACTGCTGGTGTACAGAAACAAAAAAGTCAGCTCTAATTTGTCATTCCACAACTGAGAAATGTCTTGATGAAGGTCATTCTGAATCACAAATTGTTAAGTCTGACTGCCAAGCTAACATCTGCAGCATTTTAGAGCTTGAGAAGACTAGTAAACTGACCAGGTAGATTATGCAGCTCTCTGAGGAGAACTAGCAGATGAGGATTTACAATAAATCCCAAAATGTAGTCTGCTCTGACGTTTTCTGCTGAATCAAACAGCGGATGGTATAGCTGCCACTTTGTCTTCAGAATTTTAAGGAAACCTCAATGCTGTGAGTAGGAAGCCATTCATTGCTATATATTAAGCTAGATGACAATAGGGAAATCAACAAATCAAATTTTGGTATAAGTGCTCCTATTCATTTATAAAGAGTCCAGGAAGTAGCACTTCTACAGCAGATGTTTCATTTTTCTTATGTTCACAATACTTCTCAATGTAAATTACTGTCATGTAGTACAAAAAAATCCAACATGACCTAAAATCCAAATACATTTAACTGTGTGTTTGGTCTCTGCTTATGTCTGATAAAGTACATGGAACTAATTTGAAAACCATGTGAAGTGAATACTTAAGTGAATACTTACTCATTTGATATCATGACCAGAATTACCACTGAACCAAAATCATTGTTTGTCTATCCCTGGAGATCAAGTTTTATAAGACATGAGGGAAAGAGAAATATTTTATCAGTAGAAGTTTGGTGTGATATCTGAAAGTAGGAGAAAAAAAAAAAAGTATTTTGGTTCTCTGTTAAAACCTTCTAATCCTCAAATGCAAGCAGGAAATAAAACTAATTATATCTACTCCTTACAACTGAAAACACATTTTCATCAAAGTGATGAGGATTTCAGAAGTATTTGAATTCTCCTATGCATTTTCAAAACTTATTCAAAAATGCATTCATAATGAGTGAATGAATAGCTACTTCAATTTGCTAAACCAAATATTAACTATTGCATCCTTCCAATTATAGATATTATCACTTTTTATTTCAAGATGGGGTTATTTGACTGTATTTGTAAATTCTGCCAGTAATGAAAAAAAATGAGGGAAGGTCATGCCTTAGAATAAGGACCTCATGCCAATTGTATCACTGCAAATGATATTTCAGTTTTATTCCCTGCTTTATCTCTGATCTACTTTTTATTCTTGATGAGGAGTGACTTAAGCAGGGACCACAGAGTGGCATTGGAATTTCTCAGGCACACGTTTTCATTAGATAATTTTCAATCAAGTGTGAAATTCATCACAGGATCATTTAAGATTTCTGCATCTCATTTTTTAATCTGGTTATCCTTTATTCATCTGTCTTTCTAGATAGGAAGTGTTATTATATGATGGCATTTGATAGAATGATTTATGGCATCTGATCAATCAGTGCTTATAACATCACAGAAAACTCAAAAAAGTATAGATGAGCAGTGAAATAAGGATATACAAGTGCTTCCTGCCATTGTCTTGCATTGTAAAATTTGTCAGCTAGGACCTAAAATTCAATACTGGGAAACCAAGAACACCTACAGAAAGGTAGATCGAATTTTTATTATATAAATTCAGCTTTGATACTAGAGAATTGTTCAACACTAGTACTTCAGCAGATTCTTTATTTTAAGTAGTTTCTTTCAAATTCTGTGCCATGGCAGCTACAGACAGACTATAGTCATGAACAAACTGAGGTCTAGAGAGAGCTTCAGAAACAAGTGTGGCCCTCATTCAAAACCTTTTGAAATGGATGAAAGGGTGTCTATTGAATTTGATGGACTTTGGCTTGAACTCTTCCAGCTTGTACAGGCAGTCTTAGGTTCTGATCATGGCTCCAGGTGATGTTCCTGTATTTTATTCAGTTGCTGCTCATTTATATGTATTGAACAGCATTTGGAATACATCCAGGAATACAGGACTTTTGCCTTCCAGGATGATGTTTTAACATTAAGTGTAAGAAAATAATTATCTTTTTTTTTTTTTTTTTTTTTTTTTTAATGCCTCTGAATTTTCTGTGATTTCCCTGTACAGTGACACAAATTTTGCATTAGGGATATCTTCCATCACTCCAGAATTAGACCAGGGCGACTGGACATGTGAGCTAAGATGGAATGCTTGTGGTCAAAAAGGGAAAGATATTACTGTCCACATCAAAATTACTTCTGTAACCATTCAGAACTGGGTAACAGTTTCACATATCAGGTTGTAGCAGAGAACAGTTTTCACTGCATTTCACTGGATTCCAAAACTACCTAACTGTGGAAAAGGCAGGACTGCAAGCATTGTAAGGAACTGTCAGACCAAAAGCAAGGCGTCAGGAATAACAGCTTTTCTGCTTTAGGAAAACTGAAGAGATGTGACTAAGTGTTTCTGTGATTTTTAGAAAGTGAAACTAAGTCTTTGAAAGTTTGTGGCTTTTTCTTCATTTCTTTGAGTGAAATATGCTGATCTAAGAACATGACAAGAGGGACAATTTGTCTACCACCTGCTGCCTGAATCGAGCACTCACCCACAGGTCGCCTGTCTTGCCAAAGAGATTCGCATTGACAGAATATGAAATGACATTAACATCAAAACATGTAAGATAATATTTCCTTTGAAGGAAATCAACAGCTACACTAACTTTCAAGTTTGAAAACAGGCAAGCAATTAGTTCAAATGTACCAGACACAAAAGGGGAAATTAATTAAATGTTGCTATTAACGGAAACTGGCAGCTTCAAACCCTGAAAGATGGGCTTCTTAACACTTTTCAATAAGTCCCCAGCTAGTGGACTGATTTTGGAACATAAGAATGAAACATCTAATCCTCAAAAAAAAAAAATAAAAGCTAATCTTTCTGCTGTATATAAATAGAATTCACAGAATATCTATTCTTTGTGCCACCATAACCTCATAAGACACAGACTATGCCAATAATCAATGTCACAGGAATAAAGCAAAACAGATTGTGGGAATGTAAGGAATTCTTTTAAATAAAACTTTGCAGATTATGTTAGAAAAAGGACTACACTATATGCTACAGAAGAGCAAACTCACTGCTTGCACAAGCCTAAACAGTAATCTGGTTAATGAATAAGTTCTTGAACATATGAACATATGAACAAAAAACAAAAAACAAGAGAAACTACAGACTACAGTGTTACTACAGATATCAAACTTGTGCCTTCTGCCTGCCTTTGTCTATGTCTTAACTTTGCCTTTTCTGCTTATCTTAATTAACATTAGGAACTCAAGTTTAGAATTTATTTTGAGATTTTTCAGAGCTCTATTACAATCTCTAGCATCACTTTCAAATAATTTTTTCAGGGCATTGTTTTAAGTAACAGCTAAGATGGGCTGTTAGTCTTAAAATATGTTAACTCAATCACAAATGGTTACATTGATTCCTTATACTTCATTCTCCTGAAATGCAGTCTTCTGTCTTGTTGCTGTACTGACCATCACTAACACTAATTAAATGAGTTTTGATGAAGACAAATAAATATATCTTGGGCTGACAGGACATCCTGTCATCTGTAGAAATAAAGAGCATAGTAAGTGTTAAAAGCTTTTATCAGTATGGTTACCCAGATGATATTCTAGATGATCCAATACTGTGTAAAGATTTATAATTTCATAGTAGTTATTTTTCTCACTAACACAAGACATCCTTTGAAATGCAGTCTATATTAGTTATGCATGTCTTTTCTGCCTGTCTTCAGGTATGCTACCTAAGATTAAGGTAAGACTAATGTCAACAATCACCTGAGAATTTTCAGCAAATACAGAATGTATCTGTTCTTTTAACAGAATCTGCTATAACTAACATAAAACAGAAATTCATGTATATCTGCTGATGGTTTCTCTTTGCCCAAACTTCAAGTGGCATAGAAATCTTTACATTAGAACACCTCTCACACTATTTCCTCTCATAAAGGTTAAAATCAGTTGCAGATCTCCTGAAATAAGACATCAGGTTAACATTTTCTAAGATATCAGTGGTGGACTCTCACACTGGAAATCTATTCCTCTGGCAGGCCATCAGAATTTAAATTTGGCAGGCTGTAGTGCAGTGTAAGGTTTACTTGTTCAATCAAGCATTCAATTAACTAACTTGTCAGTATATTGGTCCTTTGTGAGACAAATAAAAGGCAGCTAAAGTGCATTGAGCCTTCTGAACATATAGTTGTGTAATTAATATTTGTTTTTAATTTATTGTAAGATGTCTAGATGCTCTGGAAATCAGTTCCTGTGAAATCCTTAAAATAACTGACTGAGTTTTGTAAACTTACTAGAGGGCAGCAGTTTTTCCTCTGTGTGTGGTAAGAATTGGGCAAATGATTCAAGAGACCATATTTAAAACTTTTTTTTTTTTAATTTTTATTAAGATGTTTAAAGTTATGACAATTTCTGTATAATTGCCTAATTTTTAAATATCAGGGTTTATCAATTATCTACAATCTATCTGAGACTTCTATTGTTTCACAACATTCTCTACCTCAGTAAACCAAACCTTATTAGTTTGGGAGAGAAGAAAGCATGTAGTTTCAGGACATGTTCTTTCTCAGTTAATCTCATTTTTGTTAGCTACTCCAGCAGCAGGTTAATCCTAAATGTGTAAACTCTAAACAGGGAGAGAGAAAGGCATTTCAAGTGTGTGATTTTATTACATGTATGTTGAGATAGGATGAGTTATCCTCTGAAAGCATGGCTCTCTTTCTACTGTCTAGATTAGTAAATCAGACTATACATACAGCTTGTAGGTGAAAATATTGGAGGAGGGGGGTAATCAGAGCTTTTCAGCCCATCTTTGTCCCACTTAATTACAGTATGTAAACTAAGATCATTGCTATGATAGACACTTTCTATAGCCAATGGAGATGCAGGCGTCTTCAGGGAATGATGTCGTTTGGATACCTCATTCCCATTAAGTACTGAAAAAGCCTAAGTCTATAGTGATAATTGAAATCAGATTAATCAAATATTTATATAATAAAACTCTGTATTTTGCCAAGGTCTCAGGGTAAATGGGGCGCTTTGATATTTCTCATCTAACCAAAGGAGGTGAGGAGCTAGACTGATTTGCTATATTGCGCGTTTTATATTTTCATTGCCTGATGACAGTGACACCATGGGAATTGCAAGGACATTTCTAAACATCATTGCATTGGTGACCATTTGTCAGGCTCATATGATTTTCTGCAGGCCTTAGTGGGAGGACCATTATGTATTCCAACTCCAACACGCTGTGTCTGGTAAATTCTAGAACTAATTTTTATTTCCACTCCCCATTGCATTTGCATCATTCAGTTATGCATTCCCCCCACTAATACAAACGTCATTTGGAGAAGGATCATTCCCACTACTATCACTCTTGGCTTATTTTTCTCTGACCAAGGCTGCATTGATTTTTTTACTGCCTTCTTCCTGGCTAACAGTTAATGATCACACACAGTGTAGATATAACAGAGGTGCCAGTATCCTTGTAGTGCTTAGCTGTGATCACACAGAGCTATTCTCACATGCAAATACTCACAAACAAAAGTAATAGCAGAGTTACCACAAGCATTTGTATACATAGACACATTTATTTAAATGATATTGGAAACCGCATCAACAAGGGGTAGAGGAGCTCATAGATCAGATATAGAGCATATCTTTTCAACCTCTACAGCTTGCATTCTAGATATAGTGAGTTTATTTTTGAGATAAACTGCTAAGCAGCTACCTTTTTTCCAAGTAATACACTACTGCTGACATACCTGTATGTTTAGAAATCCTAATATATTTAATGTTTAGTAGGATACAATGTTGAATTCTATGTTTTGTAAGATTTATTTTACAGCTTTGAAAGCTTTTTAAAATATGTGAGTAATATTTTCCAAGCTCCACTTAAGCTGCCTTCAGTGTTCTGTTTCTGACTGGAGTTTGCTTGAGGGCTTCATTTTAAGGTGGCAGAAGTTTGACATTATTTATTTTAAAAAAATAATCAGTTTGAGAGGTCTTTGGTGCAGTACTGAGAAGATGGGGCACCACAAATGAGCAGTCTTTTTTGTAAAACACTCACTATTGTGAACAAAACTAATACAAAACTGTTTCATGTATTTAGAGCTATTCAGTCTAAAACAGTATAAGATTTGGAATGGTTAAAGAATATGACTTGAGTTTTCTTGCCAGTATGACAACTCTATTAAACTCAAAATGATACATTTTTCTTTTCCTTAGCATTGTTTATTTCAGTAAAGCACACATGAAGTTTAAAAGAATGTCTGTGGACCGTGCAAACCAAATAGCTGTCTAAATATCAATACAAATTCTATTACTGTTTCAAGGAAATAAAATTTTTAAAAAATATATAACAGTCCCATAGCTGAACATGAAACAAATTCTTCCTCTGACATATTATGTTCCTGCTTTCTAATTACGTTATCTTGGACATTATTCTTATGAAAGTCATTAAAAGCTCAGAAGTATGTATGAGATTAAGGATTTCAAGAGAATTAAATTGAAGATAGGTTTTTAGTAGTGATATCACTTGCAGCATGCAAGCATTTATTTCTATTGCTCTTGGGGTACATTATCAGCAGATAGTTCCTATCACAATAGTTCCTATTGATAAAGAGAAGTTACTAGCATGCTGTGAAATGGAAAAGCAAAAGATTATCCTCTTTATTCAGCATATGCATGCAAGCTTCTAGCATGCCAAAATTTAAGGGTATAATTTCTATAATTCGTGCTCTTAACATAAAAGTTTTATCTGCATATTTCTGAGTTTGTATACAAAGCATAACTATAAAAGAACAGCCCAAGATTTCTGCTAAGCATGACAATTTTAGAACCATTTTCTCCTGCAATCTTTTTTCCCCTATTTCTTCAACTTGAGAGATAAAAAAGTAGGAAACTCTTTTAAAGCCCTTACTTAGAGCTAATGTAAGACCCCAAAAATATTAATGCCATGATGAATCTGCGTATTAACTGACCTTTTGTGTAGGGGTCTAGCACCTGACACTCTTTTATATTGCCATAATTAAAATGAGTTGATAGGTCAATTAAAGTGAACTTTTCAAATATTAATGACCTTTGATTACACCTAATGGAAGAATCAATGGTATAAAGTCATCACAGGCTGGAAATACTAATCCAGAAATCCTGGCACATAAGCAGACATATCATGTAATAAGGTTTGAGTTTAAAGCTGCAGTCTTGTTAGCAAATAAACAGAGTTGTATAATGTAGATCTATGATAAACATTAACATGACCCTTTCATTCATCTAAGATACCTCTGTTCAGTGAAGCTGTACTTTAACACACTACCTAAGTTTCTTAAAAATAACTACTGCTGATGCTCTGTCAGGTGTTTTAATTACCAATAATGTAATGGTGGTCCATGACATGTTATACTGGATCTACTTTCAGTCACAACAAATTTATTTATTTATTTCAGTAAAATGGTTTTCTTAAAGGATTTCAGCAGAATAGTGAGTGAATTCTTTTTTCTTCCATAGCCTCTGGAAATGACAGTGCTGTATGGACAAGGATTCAGTTCTGTCACTGTCTGTAACAGTGATTTCTAGTGATGGACTTGTTCAAGGAAAAGGGCCTTATATCACCCATGGGTTGTTTGATGTGGGGGAAGATTTTTGGGTAGGTAAAAAGATCTGTAATCTTTTATCAGGTGAGACAAGAACCTCATGGGTAAGGACGTGGAATAACTGGGCTGTTCTAGTTCTTGAAATGAAATTTCATTTCTTAAGGTCTCAGAAGTATAACTCTCATCAATTTAGTCCACACAAAGCACTGACAGGTCTTGACAGAGATGATTTTAACCCTGTATCCCTGTAAGATTTCTAAAAGCAGTCAGTTAGCCTAACTGTGGCCCAAATAGCTTTGGTGAAAGCTCACCAATTAGTTCAATGGGGAGGCCCAAATTAATAATAGGTGATTTTCCAAATCCCACCATTTAGCTTTTGAAATAAACGTATGAGTTCAAAGAAAGATAAGATTCAAGAAGTAAAAAAATATCTATGTCAGACACCTCTTAGGAACAATTATACAACAGTAGCTGAGCATGACTGAACAACAGAACACACATAATTTCAGTTATGTTTCCAAAAAATTACAGTGAGGGGAAAAACATTCAAATTATGAAAAAAACCTTTGTAGCACTATCCATTAAAATATGCCAGAAAAGATGTGTGGATACTTCACTAAAGCATTCATTTATTTATAAATACACAAGTCAATACCAGCATAGTTCATTCTAAAAGGGTACTTCATTATTGCAAAGTGTAGTGCTCCTTGATATTTTTCCTGCAGTAAGTAGCAATATGTCAAAATACACATATTTAACTCACTTCTCTTGATGTCAGAAGACCATGGCATACCCTAAAGAACAAATATTTGAATAGTGTTAAAATCTGGTTATGAAGTATCAGGTATCCACCTGTTGCACAGATAATATACATACTGAAATGACTGCAATTTATTACCGATTCTAACAAAATAGCCAAGATTTCCTCTGTGTGTATGCATAATATACACACAAGCAATATGGATATGTATATACAATTGTATCTATTATTTATATATCAATAGGCATATACATTTCTGCTTAAATATTTACAAACAATTAGTATATTTTTCAGGCTCAGTTCTTATATTGCTTTCAGCTGACTGAAAGGGCATATGGAAACAATAGGAACATATGGGAAAAACATATGCTTTAAGACAAGATTGTGATATGTTTACTCACATTGAGTAACATACAAGGAATATTCCTTCTGTAGCATAAAGCACTCTGCTGTGAAGAAGTGTCACAATGCAGCAGTTTGTATTTACTCACACTGTTAGATATTTGCAATTTATTTACCTGCAGAAGTGGTAGTGTCATGTCAGAACTAAATCTGGGGCTTGATTGTTTCATTTAGTCACAAATTCTACCTCATGGTAATTCACTTGAATCGGGGTTACTCTTTTATTTACACAAATGGGGAATAAGCTCTTATCTCTACAGTATAGGAATTACCAAGATGGATTATTGAGGTCTCCCATTTATAAACATTATGGTGCGTAGTTTATGAGCTTAAACCCACAACTTTTCAAAATAGATTGTCAATGCTACTCTGTATCCAAATAGTGTTTAAACTGTGAAAAAATATTTGCTATTTAAGGCTGATGAGACACTGCATATTTTACTAACCCTATTTTGCCCAGGCAGTAGCATGCATCTCCAAAATGTGAATGGTTTAGTTTATGAGGGTTACATGGGTATTCACCCTTATGCACCTTGGAGAAAAGAAAAAGATTTTCAGACTTAGCTCTGAACAACTTCCTTGGACAGCCTGAAGTTTAACAGCAAACTCTGCCATCCTTTTCTGTTGTAGCAACATCGATTCTAAATTCCACCTGGGTTCCTGTCAAAATAGCTGGAGATTGTGGCTCTACAGCACTTCAGACACTCAAGCCTGTACACTAAACTCCAGTTTTCTCTTTGTGCCCAACACATGTACTCACACAGCCACACAAGAGAAAGTCAAAGGGATGTTTAAAAGTTAAAGGGATGTTTAAAAAGCATGAACCCATTTTACCTAGGAAAATGATAATTTGCATAGATGTACAAGTAAGAACATGCAGGTAAGGCCCTTCTGGTAAACATCACAAACATGAGCCTTCCATTCAATTCTAGAAGTGGTTGAAGTTGAGATCCTGATCTTGGCTACTCCTACACCTTCATTTTAGCCCAAAGTAAATGCCACATGAAAATTAGATCTTTCAGTTTAAAGATCCTGGTCCTGAAAACACTTGAAGAGGCAAGCTGCTTTACATACACAGATCATCTGCAGAATCAGAAATGCTCCAAAGCCTCAAAATGAAAGTATGAAAAAACAAACAAACAAAAAAACAAACAAAAAAATCAAAACAACAACAACAACAAAACAACTAACCAAAAACAAAAATGAAAAAAATAAAAGGAAAAAAATGTCACCCTGTAAAAGCATAACCTCAGTCTGAATGGCCTTTGCTAATGGAAGTTCTAGAATTCCCCTAGACATAACCACCTGAATATGTTTGTGATTGATGCAAATTACTCAAAATTAAGAAATGAAAGTGCATGTTACTAGCTGCTCAACTACAAATCCTACACGACAAACTATATTTTATTTCTCAAAGGTAAATATAGTTAAAGTAACTGCTCATTTTAATGGCATGGTGGCATATTACTACACAAAACAAAACAAAAAAAGAACTTCACAGGGGATTTGTATTATTTAGACAAGATAATACTATTATGCAAAAGACATAAGTCAGAGTGCCACAACCACTTAAAAAACCCCAACAAAACAGCAGTTAGGTTTTCCAACCTAACATCTACATTACCCTTTTTTTTGATTTACAACTAGTTCAATAAAATATCTGATCCCAGTATTCATTAGTTTTCTTTTCAGTAAAACTGTAAAAAAATCTGTCAGATTAAACTAACATTGCATCAGAGGATCCATGAGCATAGGGCAGTTCTACATGTCAAATTTGAACTCAAAGTACAGAGAAGTTAAATATTTCATATTAATAAAGTAAGGAAATAAATTCCAGACCTGTCATGGGAACACTGACACATATGAACTAACATCAGCTCTTGATCACATTCTAGTCATATATTATTATCACTTAGACCGTAATTCTGCAGTGAAACTGTCCTCAGCACAGTAGCCCAATCAGACCTCCTTAAATATTTCTGGATTAATACTTTGGGGGCAGGACTTTCATCTTTCTCCTGGATTATAAAGCAGAAAACACACAGTTGGCACAGCATACGCAGTGATACATACAACTTTTTAGTTACAGCCAAGTATGATTATGGACAGAACACTGTTGTTAGTCTAGTAGAAATCTTTTGTAGAAAATACCTAAATCTTAAAACTAGTAGTAACTATCCCAGTCCACCACTTCCTCTGTCAGCTGCAGACAGAGTTGGAAACTGTACAGGCTGAGGCACCTGATCCCACAAGATACTGTGTGTCTCAAGTGACATCCAGCATTCCTTCAAGTGCAGTGAACATTGGTTGGAGTTAAACATGTTCAGCATAACATAAACAGTTCTATAAACTCTGAAAGATTTTTGCACATCACTTACCTGAATATGAAAAACACTAAAATGAAATGATGCAGGACAATTAAGACTGTGCACACTCTAGCACAGACCAAGGGTGATTTCTTGTTACACCCTGAAGGTAATGAGATGAGGGGTTTGTGTGCTTTTGGTTGGTTTTGGTTGGTTGGTTGGTTGGTTGGTTTGTTTTTTTTGTTTGGTTGGTTGATTGTGGTTTTTTAAGTCATTTTTTTGTTGTCATTGTTTTGTTTGGTTTTATTTTGTTTTCTTTTTGTTTGTTTTGTTTGTTTGTTTTATGCACTCAGAATGACTTGAGAGAGGGAAAAAATCCTACCAAATGAAAACAAAGTAACATGGAAACATAAGATGGAGACAAAGTCTGACAATGACAAAACATATTTTGCTACCCATCTTTACAGTCCTCTACCTATATGCACAGTCAATAACCAGTAAACCATTTTGCAAAAGCTCTCTATTTTTTTCAAGAGGACATGAAATGAATATTTAATTGTTAGCCTCAAAATAATTCAGAAGATTGCATTTTGATAAGACAAAGAAAACTGTATCCAAGCAAAGGAGAGTCTATAAAACTGGTACCCAAGGAGCTAATAGAAAGCTTGAAATGTGACACAAAAGAGAGATGTGCAAATTATCCTAACATTGCAGTCATATTACAAGCCACTACTTCAGGAGCAATGAATGAGATATAAATATTTACTCTAGGTAGCTAGACTGAAGAATGTAAACAGATTCCACAGATATAATGTAATTTGTCAATATATTTACTGCTGGAAATGGAAAAGTTGACTCAGGCAGGTTATTAATCCTGAAAGATGAGTATAATCAATTACACTTTTTACCTGTCAGTCACTCACATCATTGTTTTTCTCACAGCTGACTGCTCTCCTGCCTTCTATTTCTTGTTTCAAGGAACTGAACAACTTTTTTATATCCACTTTTCACTCAGTCTTTTTCACCATTTCCCTACTGACATCATAGATTAACACTTTGTTTCAGAACTAGTCAGCTTTCTTCCCTTATTTTCAAAGTATTGGTAATTTTTGCTGCCTCTCATCTCAGAAAGGTGGCCCTTCTGGCATCTCTGAAATGCTATCTTAAAATTCACTTCTTCTCAAGGTCCACAGATTTTAACCAACTCCTATACAAAACAACCTGATCCAAAGCTCTCTGGAGTCAGTGAGAGCCTTACTATTAACTTCAACGGACTATGAATCAGGACCAGATTGTTGTCAGTAACTCTGGACTGAAATCCAGCACACACGCAAAAAAAAAAAAAGGCCTCTATATCTGTATCTTTGTTGTCAATAACAGTCTGCTACTTGAACACGGTCATGGCAATACCATATCCTAGGTTAGTACCATCTATAAATATTTCCAATGTATTTTCTCCAGACTTTATGCAAAAGACTAAGAACTTAATTTTGTTGTTATCTTTACCTGGACAAATTTGAAATGATGCCAGAGACTTCTGGCAGAGCTTGAATAAATGAGCATAGACTAGTTTCTATCACTTCATTTATATACTACAAAGTACCACTCTCCATCTACCTAGGTAAAAAAAGATGGTTGTGTTTATGAACCAGATTAGTAAATCATTACCAAAAGAATACCAGAATCAAATGGCTGTTTAGATAGAGTGATGAAGAATTTGGAAACCATAGTGAAAAAATTAAAGCCTGTATCTTTTCAATTTTCACTAGTGAGGATGTGCAATGCTGTTCTTTCAAGGATCCTCTCTCTATGATAGGATCCTCACCTATATTATTTACCTAAGAACAACCTGAAGAAAAGGCCTTCCAAAAATCAAAGTAACAGTATGACTACTCCTGTCTTCATAAACATTCACTTATTTATTCACTCTTCATATAATTTCCCCTGCATCTTGCAACCTCGGTTATCTAATGCATATTTTTAAAAGAAACTAAAATAAATTACTTTTCCCTACCCTTCCTTCTCTTACTGCTTTAATTTTATTTTTTTTTTTTATGTCTTGGGTGTAAAGCCAGTGCTTTCTGCAATTCCTCAGTGCTTCCATCAAGTAATATAGGGAAATCAGTTTTAACAGTCAATTCAGGAAATCTAAAGCAGTATAATAATTAAGATACACAAATACTATGTGGACGACTCTGTTCACATTATGGAAAGAATCTATCATTATCAGACAGCAACTATTGCCAATTTATAGCTAAAATATTACACATTAATTAAAAGGTATGTTGGGATTTGAGGCTATTTCAGCAATAATTTGACAGTAATGACATTTTTCACATCTTCACCCTTTATTGTACTAATGAAGGCACTCTAGGGAAGGCAATAAAAGTAACGCTGCCTATTACCACATAACTTTGCCAGGTGTATCAGCAAACAAAGACAGATAGATGACCTTCACTGAAGGGGTGCAGTTAGGGATGTAGTGTGTGTGTTTGTTGGTTTCATTTTTGTTTTGTTTTGTTTTTTAAAGATACTTATGCTGATACTTTTATTATAATGAAGTACACTCCACCCTCACAGCTTCTGCTATGGGAGGCAAACACTTTGTAGAAATGAAATTACTGTTGCAACAAGGTTGCTTACAACATTGTTTAATACAAAAAGGAGCCAGAACACAGTACATTGATAGGGGGTGGAGTGTATTTTATATACAGAAAAGGGGTATTCTGTTCTGCTATCTGACATTAATGTGGGAAGCAGGGACAAAAACAAATGCATTTTCTTTTCAGTACTGAAACATGCAAAGACAAAATTCTTATTACAAGTTGTAGGCAGCTGGGGATAATAACAGAAAACCCAAACCATAAACAACTCTAGAAATGCTCCAGTATACTTAGTTTGTTTAGGTTTGTGGTGTTTTTTTTAATATATATTTAATACTCTGATCTTTCACTTTAAAACTTAAAATTAAGCAGTGACTGAATAGGATCTGAAATACAGACAACGCATTGCTCACATGACATTAAAAGGCATCTTTTAAATGCAGCCGTGTATTTCTAAGCTTAGATTGAACAGGATTTTTAGTTTCTTTGAATTTGAAATGCAAGATGAGCTTGGTCACATTGCACCTATTTTCTTTAAGTGGAATTGTGAATATGCAGTAAATTGCTGATTGAAATAGGCAACATGCAGAATTCAAACCTATTTGTTTCTTACAGGATCCTGTTGACCTGTGTGTGAAGAGGTACTGAAGCAGTGGTGCAGTGAGAATCACTACAGCAATACAAATCCACAGCTCAAGCATGAGATCCTGGAGGCTGGTTCTCTGAGGAGTAACACTAACTACACTGTTCACTAAAATATACTACTTCCTTTAACCAATGAATTTAGTTTCAGGAAAACAGCTGCTCATCAACTTCCCCAACTTTATATTGCAACTGTATGGAGAGGAGGCTAGTTTTAGTGACAATCTATTTCAACTGTCTTACAATACAGTGTATTCCCCAGCCATGCACAAGACTCTTGTGTGTGGTGCTGTCCAAATGTAGAACACAAGGTTGTCATTCTAAGTGATTTGTGTCTCTAAAGTGTCTTGCTCTGTGACATCTAATAAAGATATCTTTCTATAATTGAGCCTCAAGTGCTGCACCCAGACAAAATGTCTTGGAAGACTGTAACCTACAGGAAGAAGTCAGTGAGGTGAGTACTTGTTGGTTTGAGATCTAGCAACCTATTTCACACACATGGGATGTCAGGGGTTGGAAGGGACCTTGGAGGTCTTTGAGTTCAACCCCCTTGCCAGAGCAGGACCATACAATCCAGCACAGGTCACAGAGGAATGCAGCCAGGCAGGCTTTGAAAATCTCCAGAGCAGGAGACTCCACAACCTCTCTGAGGAGCCCATTCCAGTGCTCTGTGACCCTTACAGTAAAGAAGTTCCTCCTCATGTTAAGGTGGAACCTCCTGTGCTCC
>JANHFX010023760.1:0-75731 GCA_027560015.1 Chloroceryle amazona
AGGCCTGCTCCAGACAGAGGCGCCGACTGAAAGCGGCGCAGCGGTAAGAGTGTGCAGTTTCAAGCTGCTGTGTATTTGAACATACATTTGTGTATATATCTATATCTATTTGAATTTAAGCCAACAGTTACAACAGTGACACCGCTTGTCTCAACTTATTCTCAACATATGTCACAGTTTTTGAAGCGCCTTTTCACATTCCCAGGTAAAGACAAGTATGGTACGAAAATGTTGGGAGGTGCCAATTCCTTTTGCAAAACGGAGTTTATGGCACTAAAAACAGAGAAAATGGATACCAGGTTCAGGGTGAGGGGTTATGTAAGTGACAAGTGACCCCAAAGCTGTGCAGCAGAAGTCAGGAGGTCCCTCTGGAGGTCCCTGGTCCCTAGCACATGCAGGATCATCCATGATGGCTGCCCTGGGCTGCATCCCATTGGATCTTGGAACATGTCCATGGAAGGAGACTTCACAACTCCTCCAGGCAACCTGTGGCAGGTTGGAGTTTAAAGCAAAAAAATTTACAAAAATGGACTATTATGCAAGTGATACACCACTTTGGCTTTGTAAGAACTACCCTTAGACACAGAGAAGCTGCCATGGGGATGTTTCCACATGGTCCTCCTGCAGAAAGACACAGCCACCACTCTGATGGTCCACTGGGGTCTGCTCTGCCCCATGCTGTCACCATACAAATATGGTGAAGAGAACCCTCTAAGACTTGTGTTGGAGCCTTATAAGGCAGCATTCTTTATTA
This sequence comes from Chloroceryle amazona, assembly GCA_027560015.1. Lineage (NCBI taxonomy): Eukaryota > Metazoa > Chordata > Aves > Coraciiformes > Cerylidae > Chloroceryle > Chloroceryle amazona. Next base: position 755 of record JANHFX010023760.1, read on the forward strand.
CAGTGCTGGGTACACAGAGGATTGCTCTCCACCTAATGGATGTGCCCAGGCACTTGGTCATGGGGGTTAAATACCATTTCAAATATACATATTCATTGTATTTCCAATAATAGATTAACATAGTCATGGTTCTCCTAAAACTCATTAATATATGCAAATGTTCTTGACACATGAGTACTCAAATCGGTTGGTGGTCACCTGAGGTCCTCTGGTGGTCATTGATAGTCTTCCTCACTATGTTTGCTAGTGGACCCTTATTCCTGCACGTGATCAGCTCATCCCATTCTTGCACCCCCAAGGCCGGTTTGTTCTGGTGTAACTTTCTCTATCAGTCTTACTCAGGGACACAGTATCTCAAGGCTTCCTCCTTATCCCACCACACAATAATAGTTTAGGTAACTAAACTCTTTCAACATAAGCAAAGTATTTACTGTTAGAAAGGTGGACTGTAGTCCTCCTTCAGTTCTGTATCAATGCCAGCTCCCCACCACCCCTACAGTGGAGCTCAGTGTTAGTGGAAGAACAGTCAATGGGACTGCTGCTGGCTTACACTCTGTGCGTGGCACCCAAAGGCGCCTGCTGCACAGGGGCTTGCATGTTTCAAGGGACCATCTCTGGGAGCAGTCTGTCCACAGGAGATGGAGAGTCAGGTCTGAAAGAAATGATTCTGTGTAACAGAAGAAAAGCCTTTCATGATCTCATAGGTTTTTGCCTTTCTGATGCTCTCTGTTTTGAAGTGAAAATACCACTTACTTTTTAGAGGAAGGGTGCAAAAGGACAGCTGAAGGTGTGCTCGAGAGGAACAGTCATGGAGTCCACACTGGTGCCAATGGAACTGTGTACATCAGCAATGGGAAAAATGATAAAGTAATTTTAAGTATTCCTTCATTTTAAACTTTCTCTGACTTTCAAATGGAGTATGTCTCACTATATCCACCTTTAAAAAGACACAGGAAGGAAAGTCATAACCTGAGAAGGATCAGACCAACCCTGCAGGCTCTTCTTCCACCTGGGAATCTTGTCACAGCCCAGTCTGAAGACTTGAGACACTTGGGGCCTCCAGATGTCCTGCTGCCTCCTGAGGCTGCCACAAACACACCAGTCATTGCTGGCAGGCAGGCACTGGTGAAACATCTGGGCGGTGCGGCACTGGTGGTGCCCAGCATGGCACAGCCACCACACAACCCTGTGTGAATGGGCTGTGCACACAGAGCAGGCTAGGCAGGGCTCTCCTGCACATGTATATGCTATACACACACCTCCTACAGTTAATAGGGGAGCTCTGGTCATTGGCAGACATAGGTGCTCCTGTGAAAATATAGTCCGTCGCAAAAGGGCCAGCACAGTGCTTGTCACTAGCAGATGATCTGTAGAGAAAACTAGCTGGTTCTGATTTGAACTTATTTCAACTAAAATACTGATGTAGATACACCCTTGGGAACAGAGATCCAATCTTTTCCAGCCTCTGCCGTTTTCACCAGGGAATTAAGACTTCTCCTTTTTGGCACTGGTTTGTGACTGTTAATAGGCAGCACTCCCTGACAGCCCAGTGCAGGCTATTTTGCCAAGTTTCAGGATTGCTAGTTTCCACCTACTCACACGAGATAGGTGCCAGTTCACCAGATTGCTGCAGCTTTCACAAGAGAATGTAAATAGGCAGCACCATAGCAACTTGCTGGGACTGCTAGGCAGCTTCATTGTTTTAAGGAAAACAGATCTACAGTAATTGATTTTAAAAGTTATTTTCCCCTCATTTTCAAGGGATGGTGATGCAGACATTTCATATTTATAGCAGTTTTCAGAGATAATTATGAGCTTGATCACAGCTTTCAAAGATCAGCAGAAATAGGTGTTTTATGAATACTGAATTCACACAGCAGTTACTTTTTTTTTCCTGTGGGAGGCTGTAAATCCTTGCACTTGGTCATAACAGCACATAACAGGATGGGGAAACAGGAAGAGAAGATGGATTTTTACAGCAAGAAGATCACACAGTAGCTGGCTGAATACACTTACACATGTTTAAAATGCCCCTAACGGAAGTCTATCTAAAGCATAGGACTTAATCCCTGGTAACTTCAAATCATGACTGGGAGTATGAATTTTTTCCTATAGAGACTACATGTTAAGTTAAAGGCAGCTCTGCATTCTGGGCTCAACAGCTGTGACCAGTTTTCAACAGGCATTGATTTCTTAACGTATTTATTAAAAATGATCCCAGAGGATGCATGTCAATAGCAAATAAGATTAAGACGTTTTTCTTTTCAGACTGGTCAGCTGAAGTGTCCTAAGTGAAAGCCTTAAAGAAATGAAGTTGCATAGGGTAAATGTCTAAGTGGAGCAGTTGCTGACTAGATTTTTTTATTTTTAACTTGCCCTAGGAACACCTTTTTCCCTGAGTTTCAAAAAAAACCTGTCATCAACAAATGAAGCCCAATTTATGCTCCACTTTTGTAACTTTCCAAAGAAAACAAACCCACAGAATCTTTTGGAAACATAGTGCCCATGGGATCATGTTTACCCTAGCCCAGGTGTGGCACAGTGGGGTCAGGGCAAATGCATCTGTAACATGGTAGTTACTTCTCACAGGCCCATAAACCCCAGGCTCCAGTACCAGACTGCTCAAGGACAGACCTCTGCCATGCACCAAAGGTACTTTTGTCTGGGCAGGGAGTGCACAGGGTAGACAGATTGCTGCCACTGTCCCATCAGAAAGTCTAATGTCATAAAAAGTCTATTTCTATTTTTGTTTGCCTTTGTTCATCAAAGGTCTTCTCTGCACTATGAGCCCAAACCACCACAACATACCAGTGCTGTCAGGAAAAAATGTCTGTTGAGTCTTTGCTTGCCAGATACTTAATGGAGTTTTAGTAAATATATGTTGAAACAAATATCAGAGCTTCCAAACCCCCTTGCTGTCTAATGCTCCGCACCGAGATGGGAGGCTGGGTAAGGATTCTGAGATAAATACCCGATAACAACTGAGTTGCTATTAAGCAGGCATTCTTTACTGCAGTGCTGGGCAGCACTGGGGATCATTCCACCGCAAGTGCTCCAAGCAATTAGCAAAACACACCATCTCATATACATGAAAAACATACATATTCATCAACTTTCCTGGGAAGGGCAGTCTTATGCTAATGCATTCCCAGAATTCATTTACATAGTCTGAGCATGTGTAATAAAATTAGGGTTAGGGTCTTTTCCTCCTCCAGTGGTCATTCATTGTCTTCCTCACTGTCTGCTAGTTGAACTCTGGGTTTCTTTTGCCCATACATGGTCATGGAGTTAGCTCATCCATCCTTTGGCTCATCCATCCATCCTGGGATGATTTAAGAAGGTCAGTTTAAATTAGTTCCCAGGTGTTTATCATCCTCTTCTGCACGTATCTTGACGTCTTGAGTCCCTGTTATCAGGGGTGCTCAGGCTCAATGAACCATCTCAAGGCCTGTTTGATTTTTGCCAGCAAGAAGTTGTATGTTTTTCATTATGAACTCTTCCCAACAGATGACTAAACTAAGCGAGACTAACAAAAGAATACAAGTAAGGCTATTATACAAGACAAAAAGATCTAAGTAAAAAGATATACTGGTAAAATTTCTGTGTCTCAACCAGGGGATGACCAGTGATATCAATCCTTTCACTGCCCTTACCTCCATTTGCAGACACAATGTGAAAATACTGTTCTTCAGACTTGCCTTCAAATACTCAGCTCATTTTGCTAGCATTTAGAGAAAATTTTGTGTCCTGTGGTTTATTAGCAAGATGAAAAAACAGCACATTATCAGACTGAAATGTACTGGGCCATCTGAAATAAAGCAGCTCATTGATCATTTGGCAATGTAACACCTTTCAGCCCTTGTTCTTAAAGCTGCCTATAAGAAAATCTCTATTAGAAAGGTTTTGTTCATAGATTCATGAAGCTGTGTTTTTCTTTTAACTAATTAAAAAAAAAAGTTTCCTAGTTTGAGCTGTTTGTTGAATTCATGTCTCTTTGATCCACCAAAAAAAGCACTTTCCAGCAAACTCCTTCAGAATTACTGTATTTTGTTCAATTTTGTTGTGTTTTGCTCCTGAAATAGCCAGCTCCAAAAAGAAATACAGTGTCCTCTGTCCCTAGTCCTTGACTTCAGAGGCAGCAGCATCTTCCACAGAGCTTTTGTTATCTATGAGGTTCTCCTTTCAACTGCTTTGCTAGGAGTCCACATCACCACACTGATCTGTGCTGCACAGCAATGACACTGAGCTAGGCTGTGTGGTTTTACATTTCATGTTTTCTGCCTGAAGGGTATCTGTGAAGCAGATTGTTATCTTTCAGGGAGACATTAGTCTGCTTTTTGTTACTGGTCCTCCTCTATGTCTCCCTGCTCTTATGCTTCACAGTAACTCACTGGACCGGCTTAAGCCTTTTCCTGACATCCCTGGCCTTGGGTCACCTGCATTCTTCCCATGCTTTCTTGACACTCTTCAGAGAAAGAAGCCCTGCAGGGTGTTAGCGAAAAAATGGAGCAGGTGTCAATGGCTACTGCCTTCCATTCTCCTGCCTCCCTCCAAGCCCTTATTTATTTTCACTCAAAGGAAGTTTTTCATGATCTAGCAAGCAAGAGAAAACTGGTGGTTGCTGCTCCCCTGCCCTGACTACTTCAGCAACCTTGCTCTCAGTGCCCTGAATGAAAGAAGAGGAGCCCCCATGGCCCTGGCATCCCTGCTGAGGCCATGTACAGTAGGAGACTGAGGGTGTCAGAGAAAGCAGGGAGGAGCTGGTCCCGTCTCCCTCTCCCCAGCTGCAGGCTGCCTCACAGAGCCTCTGAGTCTGTCAAAGTAGCAGAAACCCCATCAGCATCCGGCTCTCACCATGTGGCCCCCTCTGCCCATCACTTCACAAGGCTTCTTGCCCGCCCTTCACAACAGCAAGCAATTCTAATTAAAAGGGAAAAAAAGTTGCTATCATCTCCTTCCAAGCACGCAGTCCTGATTTTTGCATGGGGATGCAAGGATGTGACCTGAAGATTACATAATTGGAAGGCATTTGTTATGACTGCGTTTCAAATCGGTGATTAGCATGTGACAGTCCCATTCTGGGAAATGTTAAGCCACCATCGCTCTCTCCTCTCTCTCCTTTCTTGCACAGTGCTAATTCCCAACTCTAGCAACTACCAGTGCTGAAGGATCTTCATCTTGCCTGGGGTAAGTTTAAAATGTGCTCAGCATGGGATGAAGAGTGGGATTAATAATACAATTTTTCTTATTCTTGGAAAAAAAATCTAGAGTCATAGCTATTTAATGTTGCATGTGCAGCACATGAAATGGTATTTAAAGTATTTTACCTCTTCAATGCCCACAGTTATTTCCATCTGATTCCTTTCTTCTAAGACTGTGTACGGAGATCTAGCTTCTTAGCATGCCAGAGAATCTTGCATAGTTGCATTTACAGTAAGGTCTCTAAAACACTAGGTTAAAAAGACCTTTTTTGCTCCTACCACTTAAGAGCTAAATGGAGATATCAGGATGATTTGAAGTATTTGAATGACAACTGCACTAAGAATTAGCTGGTGACAAATCATGAGAGTGATGAGAGTAAACCGATGAGGTTTTTTTCTCACTTTAGAGGACTGGGGTTTGTTCTCCAAGTGGGGTATTTAAAATAGCCAGCAATCTTAGCCAGCAAGATTGAGACCAGGAAGGTCCCAAGCATTCATTTAGGAAAAATTGTGGATGTTTAACAACAGAAGCAGCAAATGTGTATATGGATTCCCTTGCACTGTTACCCACATCATGATTTCAGGACCAGAAAGGGACAAAAAGCCAAACAATCAATCTATCAAGGCTAGGCTGTAAATGCTTTACTGAACTTTGCCTGTTTGCATGATGGTGCTCAGGGTATGTGATCCTCTGCACAGTTGATTGTTTCTCCCAGCCTTTCTGTGTGTGGGGAGCACTGGAAGGGTGAGCATGGTCACAGAAATGCAGCAGAGGCTGCGTGACCTGCCTCCCCCATGCACAGCTTTGTGTGGGAATCTCATCCCTGTGCTGCCCCAGTGGCACCTCACTCAGGTCTTTGACCCTGTGCCTGAGGCATAGCTAAGGGCAGCAAGCCACTGGGACCATACACACCTTCTCCCTTGGGGATCACATGGAACGTGGGTGCTGGCTCAGACTCTATTAACTTTCACATGCTGCCCACTCTGTCCAGGGAGGGGGGTTGGAGGTCTACAGCAGCAGCTGCTTGTGCAAGGCACCAGGGCAATATCCTTTGCTGTACACCGGTTGCCAGAATCACAGTAATCACTAATGGCAGAGGTTGCACTGAGCTTTGGCTCTCGGGCTCAGTTGATTTGGCTGTTGGAAGGATGATAGAGATAAAAGGGAAAAATGCTGCCTTTTGCCACAGTGGAGGAGTCTGGTGGCTTTAACACCCTGAAACTATTCTCTGGGCTTTGCCCTGGAGACGTCATTTGGACTTCATGAGAGCTGCAGGTTATAAATGAGCTTTTTTGCTCAGCTCTGAAGAAACAAGCACATCTTTGCTGTTTCTTGTCCCTAAAGCAGGGGGGCCATGGGCTTGGGTTGCAGGCCAAGACAGTCAGTCTGCTGATGGCTTCATGTAATTGAGTGTTGAGCCTTTCCAGTGGGGAGCTTGCAGAGGAACGATAACATCTCCTTGTTGATGAAACAACCCTGGCATATCAGGAACACCTTGCATTTGCTATGGGTGAAGGTCTGATGGTGGCTTAGGAAAGCAGCTTCATAGAGGGCTTGCTCTTGCTGCTGATGCACACATGCGTTCATGTATGTGCATATGGGAAGGGGTTAAGGGTGTGGGACTTGCTGACTATTGAGAAAATAAGGTGAAGGCGGGGATCTAAGAGCATCCCCTTGGATGAGGCTAAAAGAGGAGCTTTTAACTGCCTCAAGGGGAATATAAAGCAGATAGAGACCGGATTCTTCCCAGAGGCACCCAGCAAAAGGTAATGGGCACAAGTCTCAGCAAAGGGAAACCCCAACTGGATGTAAGAAAAAGGATTCTTCCCCAGGGTACTGGAGGGCCCACAGAGGCTGCAAAGATTACAGTTTGGGAAATACTCAGACTTGAGCTGCACACAGCCCTGAGGAACCTGATCTACTTTCAAGTTACCCTTGATTTGAGCAGGAAGTTGGATTAGAGAAATACAAGGGTTCCTACTCACCGAGATTCTCCTGTAAGCTAGTGACTTGTTTGCTGCCAGCAAAGGCAGGATGCTTAGGAAGCATGGATTAGATGAATGGACAGTGAGGTCGACTAAGAACTGGCTGAATGACAGAGCTCAGAAGGTTGCGATCAACAGTACAGAATCTTGGTGGAGGCTTGCAACTAGTGATGCTCCCCAGGGCTCAGTACTGGGTCCAGTCCTATTCAGTGTATTCATCAGTGACCTGGATGAAGGGACAGAGTGTACCCTCAGCACTCTGTTGCTGATGACACAAAACTGGGAGGAGTGGCTGACACACCAGAATGCTGTGCTGCCATTCAGCAGCCCGGACAGGCTGGAGAGCTGGGTGGAGGGCAACCTGATGAAGTTCAACAAGGACAAGTGCAGAGTCCTGGGGCGGAATAACCTCATGCACCAGTACAGGTTAGGTGTTGACTTGCTGGAAAGCAGCCCTGTAGAGAAGAACTTGAGAGTCCTGGTGAACAACAAATTAACCATGAGCCAAGTTAATCAGTGTGCCCTTGTAACCAAGAAGGCCAGTGGTATTCTGGGGTGCAGTAAGAAAATTGTGGCCAGCAGGTCAAGGGAGGTTCTCCCTCTCTGCTCTGCCCCAGAAAGACCACATCTGGGGTACCCTGTCCAGTTCTGGTCTCCCTAGTTCAAGAGAGACAAGGAACTACTGGAGAGAGTCCAACAGAGGGCTACAGAGATGCTGAAGGGACTGGAGCATCTCTCTAACAAGGAAGGACTGAGACACTTGTATATGCCTGGAGAAGAGAAGACTGAAGGGGGATCTTATCAATGCTTTTAAGTTTCTAAAGGGTGGGTGTCAAAAGGATGGGGCCAGTCTCTTTTCAGTGGTGCCCAGTGACAGGACAAGGGACAACAGGAACAATTTGGAACACGAGAAGTTCCACCTAAACATAAGGAAAAACTTCTTTACTGTGAGGGTGATGGAGCCCTGGAACAGGCTGCCCAGAGAGGCTGTGTAGTCTCCTTCTCTGGAGACTTTCAAAAGGTGAACCTGCTTTAGCAGGGACATTGGACTAGATGAATTCCAGAGGTTGCTTCTAACCCCCACCATTCTGTGATTCTGTGATTTGACCAAGCAGCCCACATCCACTGTCTTAGAGTCCAAATGTCAGTCCCATTTTCTAACCCATTTTTGCACCCTTTAGGAACAAGCCAGACACTGTTCATCCAACTCAGGGTGACTGAAACCTTTGCCCTGTTGAGGAAAACGTTAACACCTTCCCCACTCAGCAGTCAGGGGGAACAGAGGACAAGCATTTACTCCAAATCATGATTTGGTGCATGTTTTGTTTATTTTTAGTGATGAGGAAGGACTGACTAGTTTTGCTCTATATATTTGGCAATTCCGAAGAACCTGTGACAGACAGGCGATGTTATATATTCACAGAGTCCAGCAGTGACCCCTAATGCTGGAAAGTAGCTCACATAATGCAATTATTTAATGTAACAAAGAACCGATGGGTGACTCAGGAAATTGCAGGCTGCAGCTAGAGGACACATGAAAGACACTCTGGTAAAATAGGGAAGATTTTTCTGGACCCACTTAACCAAGGTCAACCTACTTTGCAGTGCAGTCATATAGTAGAGCTCCTGGTGGTGCCTGGAGCAGGAGGGGACAGCGGCATTCCTAGTGTCCCAGTTTCAAAGCCTCAGTCCTGAGCTCTGCAGGGGACAGAGTCTTGTGCTCAAACATTGTCCTTGTCTGCACCAGTGTGATGGGCAAGCTCCCCAGTTAAATCTCCATGCTGTACCACTATTGAGTTCCCTCTATAAGGAAAAAAATACTTCTGATACCAGGAACCCACAGCATTTTTACAACCTGAGAGATAAGATACAATGCCAAGGGGCTACTTTCCAACTCCATGTGGCCCTGAGTTGAAAGTGCATGAGAACACAAGATAGGCAGTGGGGCAGTGACACATCCTCATACAAGCCCTTCTTCTACAAGTATTACTTCTCTCTCCTTAAAACCTCATGTAGGTTATTTTTTCTTCATATCAGACAAATCTCTTTCGTTGTAATGGACCCAAGACATTTCATGTCATCACCTATAGCATGTAACAGAGCAGGGAATGCCCTCTTGTGACCTTCTCCTCTTAGGTGCATTGTGCCTCTTGACAGCTGCAGATTTCCATGTGTTTCTCTGTGTTGCATCCTCTCTCTGAATCACCATCTTAAAGACTGATAGCATAGCCCTGGTGATGTGCTGGGCAAGAGGACCTGCTGCAGTGGGACCTAGACAGCGACACAAGCATTTGGAGGTCTCAGATGCCTGGGAGGAGCTGCTAAGAGTGGAAGTAGAGAGCACTCTGTGGAACTGAATTATGCTTTAATTCTGGCTTTTCTTCGCCTTGGATGCCTGCCACTGCAAAACATTTCTACACTGTTTTCTCATGTATTACAGTCCCCTGACTCCCCCATTTAAAGCTGTGCGGTTTTATGGATTAGAGATCCTCACTTTTGTATGCTCCCACAATAAATGTTCTTGGTATCAGCAGGGTATGGTCACCTTGCCTTGCAAAGGCCAGCAGTACAAATGTCACATCACTGGAGATTTAGAGATTCCCACAATAATTCAGCAAGTGGATAGTAAGATTATAAAATCTTTAAGACAGGCTATGCAGTTAGTGTATTTAATGATATAACTTAATTAATTCCATGCTAACTGATGTTCGTTAAATATTATTACAAATAGCTAGCAGTTATATGCTACTATATTGCTATAACTGGCATGGTAAAACATGAATAATATAAAAGCAGAATGGGTAAAAATACATACATGTTTTTGTTAAAAAGAAAAAGTTTAATGGATTTCCATCAAAAAGCTGTTTTCATAGTTTTCAGTGAAAATGTTTATCACTAAGGAGGTTTATGTTTCTTTCATATCTGTTTTGCCTTTCCTATTTGTTCCTTTTCAAACACTGCAAAAGCAATTCTGAATTTTGAAACCAGTTCTCAGTGTTAATCAAACTGGTCCCAGTTCAGTGCCCTATAATAAAAGCCTCAGGAATTTACCATGACATTGACGAGTCTAAAGAAGGGCTACAGAGTACTAAACAAGCTGCTACTGACGTTGAAGTTAAAAGCCTGTTTTTCTCCGAGACCAAAACTTAAGTACCATCTCTTCTAAACTATTGAAGCGCGGGTGTAGCTACTTTAAAAACAACTGCATCTTTATGTGTTTTGGAAGCAAATAACATTCTTGCCATTCTTTGGAGTACCTATAATTTTTTATTTTATTTTTTTTTCCTGCTAAAGAGGGCTGGAGTACATGGCAAAGGAGGAGAAGCTGAGGGAGTTGTGTTCAGTTTGAGGAAGGGAAGGTTGTGGGGGTACTACAGCTATCTGCAACTACCTAACAGGGGTTATAGACCAGACCGTCAGGCTCTTCTCACAGACGCAATGAAGGGATAAATTGCCATGAGCACAAGCTGCAACAAGAGAAAACTTGTCTGGCTGTAACGAAAAAAATTCTTCCCCATGGGAGCACTGCAGCCCTGGGACAGGCCCACAATGGTTGAGAAGTCTCCAGCCTGGGAGATATTCAGACCTTGAGTAGATGTGGCCCTGAGCAATCTAGCTTTAGGGTTAGCCCTGCTTTGAGTCAGATAACTCCAGAGACCCCTATCCATCTAAACGCTGTCATAAGCCTAGAAGTCTTCAGAACAACAAAAAAAACCCTTTTACTCTGTCAGCTGATAGAAAAAAGATTTAATAAACTATTACTTTATGTCACTGTAACCAGGCATCCACCTAAGAAGCTTTCCTAGCCTGTTTGTACGAAGCCCACATGCAAAGTCCTTCCACCTTTACTCAGGTTTTCCAAATGTGACACCAAAGGATCCCGTGTCATGAGAAGACAGCAGATTTTTTTAGCAGGAGATCTCATAAGGAGCTCTTTTACAAATAAGAAGTTTATTCTTTCATTAATCCTAAATCTCAAGAAGATGCTAAACCCCAAGTCCCTCAAGCGTTGTGCTGGAAGCCCTTCAGTCCACATCATACTCTCAGCAAGAGGTCAGCTGGATATGCTGATGGTGGCTCCACTCTCAGCCTGACCTCAAGAGGCATCCCTCACAAGTGCCTCCAGAAGTGCTGACAGGACTGTGCAGCAGCATCGCAAAGTCAATACCTCTGTGGCCCAAACACAAGTTTAGAGAATATTTTGGGTGGTTAGTTGCAAACCAACAAAAAGCTGTTTCTTTGATGCAAAGCACCCATGCAAGATGTTCATGTGCTGTCCAAATACATCTCATTTTGCTTCTATTTTCATAGAAGATGCATCTTGCTGAGCAAATAGTCCCTGGGAGATTACACAGTGCTTCCTAATCACCCATCCATGTAAGCACAAATGGCCTTGGGCTGGGAGGGAAGTGTTTGTACCAGCACCCACTCTGCTTCTGCAGGCACTGTGAATGCAAACAAACATTTAGGATCCTTCATTCCTTCTCAAATCCCTCCTCCTCCCTCTGTTTTCTGAATTTTGAGCATCTCCATGCAATAAACCCTTTCTGCATCTTTCTGCATTCAGGGTTCAGACCAGCTGACCCATCGCAGGGCTCACATGTGGGCAGCTCTAAGCCATGGGATGTTCCCAGTGACCAGCCAGAACCCTCCAGTGAGGACAGGAGTCCCTGCAAGAACACACACCCTATAGCAGCCATGGACTCAAACAAACAAGAAGGTAAAGCATCCTCTTTATTTCACTTCTTGATAGTACGAAAGACAGGAAGGAAACAGCTTTTGTATAACCTGTCTATCAGCAGCTGCCAGCCAGCTCCCATGAGCACCTCTTAGCCACAGTGGCTGTAGGCAAATGTGCTTTTTCTTTTAGTGTCATAGAAATATCTGGGGCTTGAAGTTTTTATGTCTCTAGAATCATCTCCCTCTCCCCTCTGGAAAAGAATCCTGTGGCATATGTAATATGCAACTTAGGAATTCATTCCCTGTTGCCTCAGACCCACCGTGAATATACAGAGACCTCTAACTATCAAAAGCTACATCTTACATGAGGGCACGGTGATGAGGATCTGCTTCTCTCCCCACCATGCTTTGTTGCAAGGAATTCTTGTTCATGTCAGTGCCACAACCCAGACTTCTGCAGCTCTCCCAACTTCGTGAGCACCAAGATTTATACAGACCACACTGCTTGCATAGAACAAGTCCTTCTACAGTCAGCAGCACTTTGAGAAAGTCTGAAAAGCTCAGGGGTTTCAGGTCTGTGGTTTTAGTGGTTATCGGCTTCAGATGTTCTTCTTGCAGAGGAATGTGGGGCTGGTGGTACTTGCTTTCCACTTCAACCCACTTGCAGCACTGTGGTCTGCCTTGCCACCTCAGTGGTGACCATGTCTCTATGCTGAGGAGTTCTTGAAACTATGAGGATCAGAGGGACCAGCTTTAGGAGTGCCTAAACTGTCATCTCAGGAGAAAGCCTAGACAATCCTGTTCCTTCTTAAAAGATGCTTGGTGGTGCCAAAATTAATTCATGGCATAGGTAACTGAAGAGTTAATTTCTCTATTATTAGTCTTCTAATTTGATTAAATTAGGTCTGTGTACCTAGGCCCCTGCATTACAGCAGACTGAAAAGGAAATTAACTCAGGGATTTTTTCCAATTAATTGTCATGCCCCCATGGGTTGCAGATGTTCACTGCAGAAATTGGGAGATAACGAAAAAGCCCCTTGCTTGCCATGGTGTATTGTGAGGAGCCTCCTCCTTTGCTCCAGCTCTTAGCAGTGACTTTATAGAAATTATCTGGGTTGTGACAGGGTACATGCAGAGAGTGATTCTGGTGCTTTTGCTTGCGCTCATGGCAAAGGTGGGAGGTAAAATTGTAGTAGCAGGGGTCCCCTCCCCTTTTCTGGCCTTGTTTGTTTCTTGCTTTGAGCATGCCCAAGGACACTACAGCTGATCCGTATCCAGACCCAAGTGAAAGATCCCTACAAACTTCTGCAGGGTTTGGGTTGAGCCTGCTGTATTATATATCAGATTAAAAAATGCCCAAAGAAAATGTGAGGAGAGACCATGTGAGGCTCTTTCTTGCTGTTACTCACTTTTACCTGACACCCCTAGCCCTTCACAAAGCTTAGCATTCAACATGTCCATGACTTTGCAAAACCAGCATCTCTTTCTCCTCCCAAGGAGGTTCGTATTCTGCAATTAATTAAGAAACATGTCCTCTTACTCTTTTCGAGTCAGTCATTACCATCCCACAGTAAGAGTCCAGCAGTAACATTTGCTTAAGATCAGACACCTCAGTTTTCTTGATTCAGGAAGATTGCAGCACACACTGGCTGCTTTCTCGAGCCCCAACTCCAGACATGATGAGAAAGCTTCATCATTCACTTCAGGACAAAAGTCTGTTTCTAGTTCGTGGGGTTGGAGAGAAAAAAAAATCCAAATTTTCCAATTTTGACCCAGAAGGGCCAAACTCGAAAATTAAAACAACCTGTCATTCAGAAGGTGAAAGCTGGCACTTGGTATGGGCTGGCTGATGAGGTTAGAGTCAGCTGGCAGTTTGGGATCATGGCTACTTCTGTGAGCTAGCCTGCTGCCCCTTGTTTTCCTCAGAAGAAACCTCAGAGGATATTCCCCAGAGGGCCAGTCTCTGACCCTGCTACCCAACCCCATGGCTGTGAGACCAGACAGCACAGGAAGAAAATGGCACATGGGCAGAGAGGGGCACATGGTCTCTCCTCCTCTGCCTCTCATTTCTGCACGTCACTGGGGAATTTGATCACAGTCCTCTGAATCAGGACATGTCTTAGAGACCAGAATAGGGACAATTCCTAGGTGCCCTTGACAGTAACCCATATTCCCCCTCAGGGGTGAGGAAATCAGAATGTAGCTGTGTCTTGTAAAGCTCTGACTACCAGGCTTCAGCTTTCCACTTCATGCCCTGGCTGGCTGTGTAGTGTCCTCCCTGCACCCTTTTCAAGCCTCTGCAGGATTAAACTTCTGTGGTCTTAAAGCCCAGGTGGGCAAGGCACTGAGCATCTGTAGCCAGCATGGAAAGAGGGAGCTTGGCTGTCACTAGAATTAGGCATCAGTTCACATCCATGACTGACAACAGAGAAACAAATTCTTAGAGGCAAAAAAAACCCCACCTGATGAAGTGACATTACCAAGGGCAGGTGATCCACATGAGGAGCTGGGTGGCGTGATGTTTTCTGGGAATGACTCCACTCATGGAGCCTGCTGTAGTGAATAACATGGGAACTGATGGCTATTGGACTGCAATTTCCTCAAAGTGCAATGGCAGAACAACCAGCAGTAAATTCTGTTGGATAGTTGAAGGTTTCTGCACAGAAGAGACAATGTTAGAAGAGGAAATAATAAATACAGACTTTCTGGTTTCAGTCAAGAACTCATTAATGCCTAGAGATAATGTCTCTGCAGTGTCCAAAACACTTATGCAAAACAGATACAAACTCCTCCTGTTACAGAAGTGTTAAGTCTAGTACCACTGTACAAGATTTGGGTGGGAACATAATGCCACAAAAACTTAGGAATGGCGAAATTGATGAAAAGATGTAATTCTTGGGGTGTTACATGATTACTGCTTGGAATGCATTGTGACAAAATATAACTTAGGACTTAAAACATACGGATCAGATCAACCTTTTGTGGAGGTAATAGAAATATGTACAAATATAGAGGAGGACAAAATGTAACAGTTTCAGAAGACAGATGCTTTAGTGATGCTTGGGTAATGCTTTAGGGAAAAAAAAAACCAAACAACTGTTATTTAAGGCTGGTACACAGAACTGAACTTCACAGGGAGAAGTTTAATCCAAATTGCATATACAAGGTTTCTCACCTCTTCACATGGATCAGCTTGAATAGATACAGGACAGCAAATGAAGAGAATTTAACTTCTGATTTATGTGAGCCATTCCTGGTTTATAATTGCAGTTTATTTTACAAACGATACAGAGTTCACAACTCCTAAAGTGAGACTGGAGTCTTTTAGAACTGATTTGTACCTCAAGAGGGACTTCAAACCCTCTGTTACAGTTATTTATAGCAACCATAATAAGTCATTTTAATTGACTGAAGTTCTTTATTCCTACAGGAGAGACTGAAAGTGTGCCTGTCAGTACCCCTGCAACACAGATTTCCCAGGTAAAGATGAGCAAAATGCCCTAAATAACTCCAAGAATTAAAAGAGTTACTAATAGATAAACAGTAGTTAAAAAGCTAAATTAAGTAGCAGAAAAAAAATTTAGGCATGTACAAGGAACATGGCAACTAAAATGTGCACACTGCATGAATAAATGTCCTATGTATCACATCTTGGGTCTCATCTTAAAAGACAATTCAGTAACATTTCTCTGCTTACAACCAGTTGTCTTTAGACAGGTGATGTGTGAGCTCAGCTAATTAAGTAACTGCCATCATTAGCACCAATCAGACAATGTCAATTCACTGGGCCAGAGGGAGATTTCACAGATTAGCTCTAATGAGCTTTCACCAAACCTTATGAACTGTGCCAGGAGCAAGGATGTGTTGATTGACATGGGGGTGAGGGTGTCTTCCCCAGGAGACAGGCAAGTCTCCTGGGGGCCTCAGGGTTATCTTGGCAGCCTCACAGCTCCTTGGACGATGGGGTGTTCTTGCCTGATAATCCAGAGCAGCTGGGCCAGCCAGAGCATCGAGTCTTGCTGCATGTCTTTGCTTCCCCAGCCAGTGGCTTGGAAACCCTGTCTTTGAGCCTACATTGGCTCAAGGTGATCAGGACTTTGGAAGTTCTGCAGTGACTCTTTGAGTCGGCATTCTTGCTGCAATCGGCCACCACAGATGCGACAAGATCGTCTATTCCACAGCCCAGGGAGCATCCTCCCTGTAAGGTGCAGTTTCAGTGTTTTCACAGTGATGTTTCCTATGCACTTCCAGGCTGCAGGAAACACAGCAGAGCTTTGAGTGGGGTCTGATTTAAGATGGTACCATACTCTGAAAGAAAAATATATCCCTGAACTGGAAACCCTAACTATTTGAGACCTTCCTTGTCACCATTGCAACACTAATGCCCATAACTGTTTGTAAGTGCACCATGTCAAGTAGAGAAGATACTGCTTTCCAGCGCTTCTCTTGTTTCATCCTCTTTACCCATGCAGACAGCTCCAAGGAGGAGATGTGATTGGGCTGCTGAAGGGCCCAGCACAGTAGACCCAAAATGCATGAAAAGCTAGCACACAGCTGGGACAGTGTGCTAGCAACACCACGTACCCTTGTTGCTTTGCACAAAACCTGGATATCCTAATGAAATATAAAAAATGAAAGTTGCCAGTTGGCTGTGGCCTTCTGCTTCAGCAAGGCCCTAAGGACACTGCAGTTACCAAAAAAGGCTGCACAGATGAACTAGAGCTGATGAGTGCTTGCAGCTCCCCTTAAGTCCCTCCATCCTTCTCTTCTTTCCTTATCCTGCTGCTCTGCCTTTATTCCTACCACCCTCGCTTAGGAATATAAATACTCAATATACTCCTAGAGCCAGGTTCTCTACCACACTAAATCAGGTTTGCTGCTTTCCTGCTATGAAGTGTTGCAAGCCTTCCTAGTGCTTGGCTGTAGAAGTGCTGCCCTTAAACACAGGAGTTAGTAGGTGTGCTAGAAGTTAGTTGTTTCCTGGTAAAAGCATACATTATGCATCTCAGAAAAATCAGATCCAGGCTTTGTGGCAAGAGTTGGACTTTATGCCAGATTGGTTTCAGGCAGCCCTCTTTTGGGGGGACACAATTGTTTACCTCTGCAGATCAGCCACAAAAGATGTGCAAAGTGATGGACAGTAGATAACCTAGGGGAAGCAACACAGACAGTACTCCTTCATGGCCACAGAAGGTTTTGCTCTTTTCTAGGATCTAACAGCAGAATTATTCCTATGCAATATTTCTTCATCGTGGACCTGTTTTTTACTGGTTTTGACAGGCTTTGACTCAAGGTCTTTGAGAGCAGGCCCTGTTCTATCTAGTGAAGGACCCTAGGCAGCTGCCAAGGGTGGCAGATGCAAATAGTTATTCCTTTGGAGAGACAAAGCCCTGGACAGTCTAGCTAGTACTGGGGGAGAGATGTGAGGACACAGATTCTCATAGAAGCAGGGATTCCCTCTCTTTCTCTCAATGGCAGCCAGAGCAGTAAACCTAGCTCACCAAGGCTCTGCCCTCTCGTTTCCATCCCAGCCCTTCCTCTGATAAGCCACCCCCATGTCCTGCTCATGGCCATCTTCCCTGGGCTGCTTCAAAGTCTGAGCAAAACTTTAGGCTGCAGGAATGGGCACTATGCAAATGGCTCAAATTGATGGCACCCACCAAGGGAGGATGGGGAGGCTCTGCAATTTCACTGCCTCTGCTGAAAGCATCAGTCCTCTCCACCCTCTGGGGACAGTACAGCAGTTGAGACAAGAGGAGAGGCTCAGCAAAGGTTTTACTGTTTATATATATATATAAATAGTTCCACTCTTGCAAAGTAAAGTCAAAACCTGTCTTCAAAATACTCCTGGTATAATCTTCTGATTGCACCCTCCTCCCCTTCAGCCCCCATTACTTCCTCCATGTGGTCATGGTTCTCTCCCTCAGTGCTGGGAAATGTTTGCTCCCCTCTCCAGGTGGACTTCCACAAAAAAGTTCCTATTCTCATTGGGCTGGCGGTCAAGTGAGAGTTGTAAATGACTGCTTCTCAGTGTCCTATTAACAAGAGTGATGTAGAGAGGGGAAGAGAATCCTTCATTTCCCCATGGGCAACTACCCACAGAGAACAGCACAGTTATTTGGTCTCACTACAGATTTATTTGCATGATGTTTCCACACAGAGCTGAAAAACATTAGGGCAGCAATAAAAATGGGAGTCATGGTCCCCAAGAAAGACAATCTGCTACAGATACCTGGTGCTGGATCCCTCACTGTACTGCTTTGTCATGTTTGAGGGCTGCACCACAAAGGCAGGTGGGGCTGAAACATGTATCTCATACTAAATTTATTTAGATGTCTAAATGCTTTATTTGAACATTTCTTGGACATGTTCTAAGGACTTCCTGTGTCCATGCAGATTCATTTATCCTCTAGGCATTAGTTAGTTCAACTGAACTTCTTAAGGTGTGTTCCTTAACTTCCACAACTTAGATGTCAAGGTGTGTATTCCCATGAATAGGTGATCCAGGACAACACAGTTACACTGTTGCCAAGTTTCCATGGTAGTATAAAAATCTGTATTTTTGGTATGTGTTGCACTTTAGAAACTTTAGAAACGCTGAATTGGCTGGCTTGCAAGAGGTTTACAAACCTGTGAAACATCTCTCCTGGCCTGTAGGCATAATCACTTGGGCAAGACAGAAGTATGAGCTGATGCTTCAATGGCTTCCATTTGTTGTAACAGCCCATGGGATTTAAACAATGTTTTTCTACAGCTTGTTGTTAGAAATGAGCTCAAACTAAAATCCACAGCTCAAGCACTACACTGCGCTTGGCAGGTGTTCAAAGATCATGGTGTTGTTCCTGTACTGCTCCACTCATTTTTGGATCAAACTTGCATTCAGTGCCACAAGGCTGATCATGTTTCCCTTCTATGCTCTGAGCACTGCAGGCAGCAGAGGCGGGAGTTCTCAAGGTTTCAGCACTTATGTGTAGCCATACAAGCCCAGACAGATATGGCTGACTGGTGTTGCTGGCTGTTTTCATCCATCACGTGGCAACAAAGGGAAATGCAAGTGTAAGATGCATTTCAGTGTCTGAAATAGCCATTGCAAGCTGCATGGGGCTGAGGAAGGATGTACCAGGCAGGACAGATCCAGGCTGGGGTCTGGAGCACTGGGAAGGATACACAAAGAAACCAAACTAGCACCCTGACTGCAAAAGCAGAGCTTAGCCAACAGTGAACCCCCAAAGAAGAATTGCTTGCTCTTAAATACAAGGGATATTTTAATCCAGCCTCTAGTCCAAATCTTTCTTTTGGCTCCCTGAACTCTGTTTTCACAGAGTGTTTCAATTCACAGAGACATCAAAGTCCCTGCAGCAGTCCCCATTTGCTGATTTTTGCTAATGTCTAGCAGTTTTTACTCTGAAGCCTCTAGATCAGCAATGACTCCCATTCCTGTACCCTTCAGAAAGAATCAGTCTAGTTTACCTCCCTTTCTGGAAGCATCTGAAGAGGATATGACGAGGCTTGTAGGCAGAAACATTTAATTTTGGGTTTATTCTCCCCAGACATTGTTATATTCAGGGCCAGCTTCTGGACTGCTCCACTGCTAGCAAGATGTGAGGCTATTGACATCTCCATGCTGAAGCAGATCTCTAACATGCATAAGACAGGATAGAAGAGAAGAGCATATTTCAGTTGAAAGGGATAGATCTGTTGAATTACCCCTTTTCACTGGGAGGAAAGTGTGCAATGTCCAAGCCCTGAGTGCAGACTAGCAGCCTTTCTAATCCTTCGGGCTACACTCACAGGTCAGAGGGTGACAATTCCTGTGACACAGGAATGTCAAAGGAGGGTGTCCACTGTGGCCAGGAATGGTGGGTGAAGGGGTTAAACCAAGCGGTCTGGAGCTCTAGGTGGCTTGGGGATTGAGGGTTGACTGCCTAAGGAGGGAAGATGTCCTTAGCCTCCTGCTCCCCTCTGCCCTGTCCCAGCTTCTGTCAGTCCCACTCCTCTTACCCAGGCAGCCCTGAGAACACGTGTCCAAGCCAGACCAGATGGGGACTGTGGGGTAAGCACTGGGGTAGGAGTGGGGATGTCAGGCAGACGTCCTCTGTAAAGACGCTGCTCGGAGGAGGATGGTGCATGTCATTGCCCCAAGGTATCGGAAGCCATCTCTGCTCCATTTACAGGACTCAAGCGCCTGAGTTCCCCGGGGTGGCTGTCCTCTTACCATCAGTGCTCCAGTTTTGGACTCAGTTTATAACCAGATGTTAGGCCGAATTTCTGTTGTAAAGGTAAAAAACACTGGTACTGAAGCGCCTTGAGCCACAACCTCGCCGCGGGCTTTGTGCAGGCAGAACAAGCGCCTTGCTCATAGCAGTGGGGCCAGAGTTCAGGGTCACCAGCCTGAGCTGCCCCCAAAAGAGGGTGTTCCTGCTTAGCCCTCTGCAAGCTGCCTACCTCCCCTCATTGCCCACCTCCACACCTGCCTTGTCCGCTCGCTATGCCAGCCTGGCTCGCCAGTCTGTCTACTGCTTTGCCTGGCTACCAACTGGCTGCCTCCAGCTTAGGTTGTGAGCTCTTCCAGCAGCACTAGGGCCTCTAGGGACAGAAAACAGGGAGAGTGGGCACAGTGTCACTGTATACCAGGGGAGAACCTCCCACTCCCTCCCCATCATAAGTTAAGGAGCTGCCTCCTTCCCTGGAAAGGGCCCACTGACCAAGTACAGAGCATAAACTCTGTGTCTCTACAGCCCTTGGAGAGCGAGGAGGTGTTAGATCTGTCTGGAGAGAACACTAGCCCCACAAGCATGTAGGGGAGGAGGACTTGCTCAAAAATGGACATGTTCTTGATTGCTCAGCTGCTTTGGGGATTGATAATCTGGCTGCTGTTATTGCAAACCTTCTTGGCATGTTTCGGGCTGTCCTCTCCTACAGCCTGACAGGCTGCAAACTGCCAAGAAGCCTGGAAAAACTCTAAAAAGGCACATGTTGACTGCCCAAGACAAACATCTCCTACCCTGTACTGAGGGCTGCAGCAGGGGCCAAACATCCCCCCATGTCTCTCAGCCATGACAGGAGTAGAAGAAAGTGGACAGCACCTTACAGGATGGGTTACACCCAGCTATCATGCCACTCTGAACCATGGGTGACCCTGGGGACGCATCCACCTACATCTGGGAGGAGGGACTGAACCCACCATGTTTGTGGTTCCTCTAGTTGCAGGCTTTAGCCTCTGAGTTGAAGGCGGGTTTCACGGAAGCGATGCAGGAGCTGTCCCGAATCCAGCATGGCGAGTATGCTCTGGAGGAGAAAGTCAAGAGCTGCCGCTGTGCCATGGAAGAGAAAGTGGCAGAGATGAAGAATTCCCTCAACACGTTCAAGGTAGGAATGTTGACCTGCAGAGAAGCTGCATACCTGCCACATTAGCTTGAGTGGCATGGCGCAGCAACCCCTCGCCTCCATCAGTTGTTCCTGCTTGCAAAGAAAATGAGCGGACAGTTGTTTCAGATATAGCTGGTATACTTCCTTTGATTTTGTGTCTCTCCTGCCTGCTCCAAGCCAAATGTGCCTTGGCCTGTTCAGCCTTCTCAGTGGACTGTAAGGCAGTGCTGAGAGCCCCCCTGGGCACAAGCAACCCCTGCTCTGGACTACACACGCAACAGGCATGAATAGCCACTGTGCCATACAACATACAACAGGCCACTGCTAAGCCACTGTGCCATACCTCTCCCTGGGTCAGGTGTCCTGCATTTCCTCCAGGAACCAAAGCTGCTGGGGAGCAGGGAATTAACACAGAACCCTAAAGCCTTTTGAAGCTGCATTCCCACGCGGCTGGGAGGAAGTGCTGCCTGGTTTGATCCAGCCCAAGAGCATAAAGACAAAGGACTGGAGAGAGAGCCTAGAAATAAGGCTGTTATACACTTTGAAACCACCAGCATCTCCATGCAGAAACTGGATGTGAGGGGGCAGGCAGAGGAGCTGTTTTATTGTTTGGATTTTTTTTAGTAACTTTTCCCCGTGGGGTTTTGTTGAGTCAGTAATACAATGTGAAGTTAAAGAGGGCTGCTTACTGGAAAAGTCTGTTAATGACAGTCTGTGACAGGAGAGACAGATGGCAGTGTGGTTCCTTATAAGCAAGGGAGACAACAAGAAGTGTAAGGGCACATGACAGAGGTCTCAAAGCAGCCAGAGGCAGGATTATACAGGACATTGTTATGGAGGAAAAAGGGGTTTAAAATCCAGATACAAGCAATTATGCAACCAGCAGGAGGGGCAAATACTGCTCTCCCCTCTGCCTCATGCCCATGTTGACTGTCCAAACACTGATCTTCCAGTGAAGCCACCTCCTTGCTTGGGGAATATCCCTCTCCTTTGAGACGCCTTGTCTGTCTCTTCCATCCTTCTGCTCATGTTGATGAAACCTGCAGGAACTTCATGTGTCAGAGCACTCTACATCCCAATAAGGCTTGGTTAAAGCTGCCTGAGGGACGACATGCTGACAGGGAGGTTACAGAATGCTTCATTTCCTTAGGAAGCCAGGCTAGAAAGGCAGCTCCAAGGCCTGACTGGCAAAATCTTATACATATGAGTGATGACACTGCAATCTGAACCATGTGAATACACATGCTGGAGAACTGCAGAGGGGAATATGCTTCCTCAGACCCACCTCCAAATGCCAGTAAAAGCAGGAGTCATTCCAGTGCTTCCAACTGGTGTTGGATGAAGCTGTATGTCTACACCTCCCACCAGTGCCTTAACTGTAAGATGTCACACTGGCTTGGGTGAGTTGCTTGTAGTTGAATCAAGGATCGCCATGCTGTACATGGCATGTATTACACTCACTGGACATGCAAGGGAAAAATACCTAAATCACAGAGCCACTCTTTGCAGCATCCTGAGGCATCTC
Organism: Chloroceryle amazona; assembly: GCA_027560015.1. NCBI lineage: Eukaryota > Metazoa > Chordata > Aves > Coraciiformes > Cerylidae > Chloroceryle > Chloroceryle amazona. Next base: position 23,516 of record JANHFX010023760.1, read on the forward strand.
TAGTGCACACCAGCCAGGATTCAAAGCTGTGCTGTGTAAGGCTGATGGGCATCCTGGGAATGCTGTGCTTTTGCTGTTTCTCAGGAGGAGCTCAGCGATGCAAAGTCAATGATTGAAGAAATCAGTGCCAAGCAGGAGGAAATGCAACAGAAAATTGAGCAGCTGCAGCAAGAGAAGCGTCGGGAGTCACGGAAAGTGAAAGCTAAGTAAGGGCCTGAACTCCAGGGCTCCAGAAGTGCTAATTAGCAGTGGTGTCTATTTTGTTTGTTTCCTTATAGCCTAACTTCTTAATCTTTTCTTGGCTGGATGTGTGTCAACCCTGATACACATGGCTACAACTGGAAGCTCTAGCCTTCAGTTCACCCTAGACTTTTAGACTAATACCCTACAGAGCAAACAGCAGAAAACCATGAACGTCTCACTGTGATTCCAACAGCAAGATAGCCCCAGCAGCTCTCAGGAAAACCAGAGCCTGGCAAAGCACACAGACCTGCTAGAGACCTGCTGGGGCAGGAATATGGTTGAAAGTCAGGAGCCTTCACCACAACAAGCTATTGCTAAGCTACCCCCATCCAGACAATAGCACTGCAGCTTCCCCTTCCAAGTGTGCAGGACTCAGCAGGTTCCTCATGGTGCAGGAGCATGTTTGCACACTGCTGGGCCACACTGTTGCTGTGATGAAACAGATGGCTTGTCCACCTTGGCCCTGATTAGTCTCCTCCTTAAAGAAGAGTTTTGATGAGTGTACAGCTGTTTTGATGCAAACACTTTACAATTCTAGGCTGGTCCCTTAGCTAATTAAGCTGTTTAATTAGATGCTCTGCCAAAGAACAGATCTGAAATAACCTTCTCCTATAGCCAGTGGAAGTTACTTCCAGAATATTATTCATGAACTCCACCAAAGCCAGCTCCATCAAAGCCAACTCCTTTCCTGGTCTCTGCTAGAGTTTCCCTACTTCTAACTGTGCTTGTACTTATAGTGGCATCTGTCACAACTGCAGAGTAGAAGTTTCACCTGTAGCACTCATACTTTGTTATTCTTTGTATTTGTACAGAAGAGCACAGAAGGATGATCATGGGTCACAGACAGTGCCTACACCTCTCCAGGGCAGTCCATTTCGATCCATTAACCTCCCAGAACCTGTGCTGATCAATGAAGATTTTACAAGCCTTTTACACAATGTGACTTATGAAAAAGGTAGGGAACAGAGTAGGCAAATGCAGTGTCATCCTCAGGGGAAAAAAAAAAGAAAAATCTGGAAAAAAGTCACTAGGGTAAGAGGCTACCAAGTTTTCCTCAGGTGTCTGCAGCTCAAAAAGAGAACAGAGGTGCTGCCCATGGCAGCACTGTTCCTGTGTCTGTGCGTGCACCCTTGGCACAGTGTCCCAGGATAGCAAGCTTGATTCGGGAGATAGTGTTCTGTGAACACTGTCCCAAAAGCCATTGCTTTTCTACTCCAATAAAAGGGAAGCCATCTGGATCTTCTTCCCTGCAATGCTAATGGCACAGACACAGAGCCAAGTAGGAGCCCATGATAAAAATATTACCTGTGGGTTTGCTTCTGCGTAAGGGAAGAGAGCACAGAAAGAAGGATCACGGGGATTAGTCTGACAGAGGTCACCTGATGTCCTTAAGGGTTAAATCAACCACTGCTATGGTCAAGAGGACATAGGAGCTGGTACATACATACACAGTAGGCTACTGGTGTCACTGCTCCTTACATATACACCCTGATAGAAAAATTGCTGGCCCTTGTTAACTGCAGAAGCTGCTAACCCATGGTGTTAGGGTTACACCCTAACAAGGAAAACACTGTCAACTGCCAAACACTTGTGAAGGTTGGAATCAAAGGAAAGGTGACAGACCAGAGCCTTTTATTCTATAATTAATTTTGGGGGTCTAAACTGTCTCCTTTCCACCCATACATACTCACCCACTCAGTACCCAGCACAATGTGGACCCCCCCCCCCACATTAGCCTGTCTGCAGGTGTTCCTGAAACAAAGACAGGAAAATCCTCAGTGGAAGATCTAACAGGGGTGTTTCCATAGCAAAGTTGTGAAAGACTGCAGGGTCTAACAATAGTGATTTGGCTTGGCAGGAGAAAGCCTGTTCTGCAGCTGTCTTCTCCCACAAAGTTCCCCTTTGTTCTTCAACAGTGTCTGACACCAGGATCATGCCGATGGGAGAAGGAAGTGTGAAAGTCATAGCAGGTCCAGGTAGGAAAATATGGAACTGTCAAAAAACAATAGGACAATGAATCAATGAGAGTGTATTCTTTACTGCACTGAAGAAATGCTTTCAGAGAATGTGTTTCACAAGAATCTCTTTCACTTTGCCATGTACTGTCATGTTCATAATTGCAGTTGAGATATGAGGGCAGATCTGTGTCCTTAAAGTGCCAAATACCCGACAGACAAGGCAAATGATTGATATTGGGCAGGGAAAGCCTTTCTGCTGCTGCTTTTACAGGTTCTAAGTGCCTTTGCAGAGGAAGAATTGAGGCTTACTGATGTGGCAAAGAATGATGAAAGCTCCATTTTGCCACTTGAGAAGAGATTGTCTTTGCAGTGACTAGACACCAGTAGAACTGGTGAGCTGTTTATTTGCCCACCAGCTTTCAGATTCCTTATAGACATGTCTGAAAAGTAACAGAGGCATTTTTCTTGCAAAAATAAAAATTAAGTCAGAAGAGAAGGGGACACTAAAGATGTTGTCCAACAAAGGACAAATAAGAACAACCATTAGATGTTTGCACTGTTCACTAGAAGCACTCAGTGTTCTGGCTGGCTCTTTTGCTTGAATCCACATGTGAAAAAGAGAGAACAAAAACTATGGAAAATGGTTCATTGCAACCCAAATTTGAAGTATTTGCTTTAAAGCAATGATAGTTTACATCCACTGAGAATGGTATTTAAATCCAGATTATAATACTTTCTGTTTCTACAATATCTGCCAGTAAGTGCCATATTAACAAGTCCCAAAGTGTCCCAACCCCCTGAAGTGCAATCATACTTGGAATATATATTTTTCTTAGCTAGCATGTGTCTAATTTTGGACCTCATTTAGTCTGAAAATGAATGCTGGAAGAATGCAAACCTTGTTGTGACAAAGCGCTCTTCAACTACACTTCTTTTCGTAAATTAATGCTACAAGGATGCAGCCCCTGTGAAGTGCAGAGAATGCTTCAAACTCTCCTTCCAGTACTTCAAGCAGATGACAATGCAGGTTAGCTGCCTGCTGCAGCATAGTGCACCAGCTGAGATGCCAAGACCCATACAGCTGTTTGCCATTGCAGGAGCAACCATGGAGACAGATGACAGCCTCAAGCCTTCCTTGGCAACAGAGGGGCAGTCAAAAGTGCATCTGCCATCAACAGTGTGGAAGCAGCCCAAGGACACCAAGGACTGGGGAGATGAATACATTTCCAAAGAGCAACCAGAAAGAGGGAAAGACATGGGTCAAAGCAGATACAGCTTAGCAGACAGCGTTATATGTGAGCCCTCTTTGGCTGGTAAGGACAGAGTGGAAAACTCTGGCTAGAGAGGCTCAAAGTTACATTAACACCTAATGTGAGCTGGTCAGTGATCAGCTTCTACACTCAAGCCAGTTTCTCCTGCTAGAGGGGAATGTCTCAGGGCCTCAGTGTCTGAGAATTCTGGCCTTTGTATTTGTTACCTTTTGCCATTGACAGAATGCTTAGCACCCGGGACATTCATTCTCATTCTCCTTTCCAAGACCTGGCATGTTCAGTGTACTAATGGGATTTTTGACAGTGTAGTTTCTTAAGTGGGTGCAAAATACAGCTTCTCATTCTGAAGGAAACTGGGCATGAATGCCTTGTATGAGTTGTTTTGCCTTTGCTTGGTTGCTTTGGTATTAACAGGGGAAAACACATTTGCTTTGGAGCTTTTTTAGAATACTGTGTCTCCAGTCATGTCTTGGGCATGCTGCAGCACATGACTAGAATTTTATATTATGGGAAAGTATATACACAAAGGTAAGATATTGGTATCACTTTTCAACAGTTTCTCCTTTGATGATTTAATGTCAGATCATCAGTCTAAGATGAGGCTGTCCTTGAGGTCAGCATTTCCTTATTTTTAAACTTAACCATTATCTTCTGGAAGCCAAAAGGCAGAACATTGCTTTGGAGCTGCTGGAGTCAGAAAGGAAATATGTCATCAACCTTTCCCTAATCCTGAAGATCAAGGCCACGTTGCAAGGGCCAGATGTGAAAAGGAGCACCAAAGAGAGAAGGTATTTGATTTAGTGTGCTCTCTCTTTTGAGGAATTTGCTTCAGTCAATATTCTTTCTGCATCATCCTCTTTCCCACTTTTCTTTCATCAACACAGAGATCTTGGAATGTATCGAGCTTATTTATAGTTGAAAACTGGAGGCACTGGAAGGTTTTTGCAGTGATTGAAGACTTTCCTGCCTATTCTCATATCTTGCCCACCTTGCATCCCAAACTGTTTCACTGCTACTTCATTTCAGTCTCTTCCTGAGTCCCATCAGTCTCCTATTATTCTTTTGCATGCCTCCTGTCCCAGAGTAAACAAAGCTTTGTGTATTCACTGCCTGCTTCTCCTAGTCCACAGCTTCACCTCTACAAACTGCTTTGGGCATAAGCCCCTGGCTGCCATCCATCAGGTATCAGTATACACATACATACACACAGATAAAAGACCAGTGGGGCTGATCCAGCTTAGCAGTTAAACCCGGCTCTTTGTGAAGGTCAGCCCCTGTTGTCTCAGTTCCTAGGTTGGGATGTCTCCTACAGCTCTCCCCATTCACTCAACTTTGGCCTGGGAGTTCCCAGCCCCTAAGCAGATTTGGGGAGCCCAGTCCTTGCTCTCTCTCTCTTTTTTGTCTCTTTCCACTGTCCCTAGGAGCCCCACATTCAAGGATTCATTTGACAGAAGTACACTGTGGAACATGTGATACATGGGTTGATGTGGACTCATTTATGCAGCTACATGACACACACAGTTCAAACTAAAGCATGGAAGTCCAAACTGAGATTTTATTTTTACTCTTTTTCTACAGGACCTTTCCATCTGGCAAAAATATTTTTATATTTGATGTCTTCATTCTGATTCTGGATGAAATTGTCATAAAATGACAGAAAGGCAGTGGCACATTTTGACCAGCTCTGCATCAAAGGGTTGGCTTGTTAAAAGGCCTGACAAATGAGACAACATACAAAACTGGGGAGCAGTCCTCCAAGCACTCTGAGGTGGCTCAGGACCACTGTCCTGTTTCATTAGCCACATCAGCATTGCCTTGGGTTTTTTACTTCTGCAAATTATGGTCAGCTACTGGAGAGTCCTCCAGCTGCACTGGGGAGTCAGCCTAAGAAACCTTCTAAACACTGTACTAGTAGCATACTGGAGAGGGTACCTGCATGCACATAGCAGGGGCCTCCTGATGCATCTAGGACTCCAATAAAAGTAGTTAATAATATCTATGTTTAAAGCTGACCACCCATGAATGCACACTTCAGCAGTACGTGCTTAGGGCCGGGCTTCTGTTGTGTAACCAGTCTGCTATTGTGTCCCTCCCTTCAGTTTCTTCCCCAACTCTTTGAGGTATCTGGTCCAGCAGCACGTGGATTTACTTCATGCTCTACAGGAGCGAGTTCTGAGCTGGCCACGACAGGGAATCCTAGGAGACATCTTCCTGAAGTTAACGAATGATGAGGTATGTTACAGATCTCTCTGGACTCTTCTTCTGATCCATAATGTGCTGATGGCCCAGAGGTGGGCTGATACACCTTGCAAGAGAGCGGCTGTGAGGCTGTGGCTCGGGTAAGGCCTTTCAGTCTCCTTTGAGCAGAGTCCCAGTGCATGGTAGCCCCTTTGTTGTAGTACTTGGCTGGTCAGGGAGCTCATACACTAGACCCGCCTGGGTGGGCAGGTAGTCACACAGCACAGCCCTATAATAAATGCATGAGACCTTGACTTGGTTGCAGGAGCCACACATAAGCCCTGACATCTTGGATGTCTGTATGCACACTGAGAGTCTGGAAAGAGCATGTTCCTTATGCCGCCCCCCCTTACCTAATACACTTTGCTCAGAGTTATGACAAGCGGGTGGGCAGGCCCCTTGTCCTGTATGGTTTGTAGCCCCAAGTAAAGCAGCACCTCCTTCTCAGGCTGAAGTTCTGTCCAGCCCCTGGGACTTTTCCTGGAAGGATGTGTAAAAACTCATCTGATAATTTATAAATTTTAAGAGTCTTAAATAAGAAAAGGTTCTTTTTCTCCAGCCTTCCTACCCCTCTCATCTTCTATAAAGCTTTATACACTGTGCTCAAGAGCTGAACATATTTTATTAAACAGCCTTTCTTGAGAAAGTCCCAAACCCTGAAAGATTCACACAGTTAGCAGCTCTACTGCACTGATGAGCTCCCAGTAGTGATGGTGGGGAATCAACAGTTTCTCATTCTGACTGGCTCTATGACCAAAAATCTCTCTTAGGTTTCTTTACTCTTTCCTTTTTTTCCTTTGGTAAGAATAATTTTCTGGACTGCTATGTTGCTTATCTGAGGGACCTGCCAGAATGCATCTCTCTGATCCACGTGGTGATCCTAAAGGAGGTAAACTTCCTGCCTGCTTCACAGACACACAATGGCAATATGCAAACCTGCATCTCTTTCTGTTATGCCTGCCCACGACAGGACTCTCCTGCCAATCCACTTGCTGTGTTACCAAATGCCAGTTCCCTGAATGTTGTCATGGCTGACATGCACCTACAAAAGGCAGCTTTAATGTGTTCATCACTGGGTGTAGCCAAAGCTATACTTCTGCTGTGACGTAATGAAATAGTCTCTCAGACCAAATGTCCCAGAAAGCTTGCCTATGGCATATGCTATCTAGACGTGTCCCAGGCAGATGGTGTCTCCTGGAAAAATGGAGGACTCATCCAAAGAGGGAGACCAAGAGTGAGGCTGAAAGTGCTTTAGAGAAAAAGCAGTCTCTACTGTTCAGCTTCAGGTATTTGGTCTCACACCATTGACTCTTGGTTTAAACTAAGAAAGTTAAATACAAAGGTAGTTTTAAAGTGCAATAACTAAACCACATCAGCTCACTTCAGAGGCGTCTTACTTTAGAAGTCTATCTCACTTCGTTCAATTCATTTGAGCCTAAACTAAAAATTTCATTCTGAACAATAGTGTCTATCTGGGGTTTCAGTGAAACTTAATTGGTACACTGGAAACATACAACCCTACTTAATAGGGCTGAGTGTCCCTTATGGATAAACCCATATCTAAGGAATTTTCATCCTTAGGACTAGTATTGCTGGTGGAAGGAGTTGCAAATATCCCTTCCAGAAGCAAGATGAAGACCGGTGTATTGTCATGCACAACTGCTACTTGACTGGCGTGCTCCCGTGAACTGTCATAACTACTTACAATGTAACTACTCATTAAACTCACGTAAACATTTGGAAGCAGACATGTTTTATGAGTTGGAGAGACTCCGAAGTTGTTTTCTCTATTTCAGGTAGAAGAAGAAATCAAGTCTGATCTCTACATTCTGTTCTTCCATATAGTCCAGCGAATCCCTGAATACCTTATTCATCTACAGGTAGGGCCCCAGGATGGAAACTGTCATGTTGAACTCTTATCACAGCATGTGACTTTTAACTCAGAGCTGCTATTCAGGCCTGTAGAGGCCTGGTACAGGGCTTTTGGCTAAGGCAGTGGACTCCCTGAAAAAGACCTTGGAAAAGGAATGCCAGCTGAGAATGTCTTAGTTTTCACCTGAAGCTTGCTTCTATTTGCCAGTTTCTCCATTTGGCCCAACAGAACTGAATTGTTTTCCTCTGAGAAACGAAAAGCTCTGCTTCCTGCTGCTCTAGGAGAACAGGAGGGGGGCACATCTGCTGTGAGTTCTGACCTAACTAACCCTTCTAACAGAGCTGGCCTCTTTGCAGAGTGGTCCACGTCTGTTAGCTGAGAGACTGAGAGGGCCAGAGGCTCCTAGGCCCAACAATCTTTCCTATAAAAAGCATGCTGAATGAAAGACTTCTAGGTCACAGGAATTTTACCAGCATTGTACTAAAACATTTCAGACAAGGCAAATGACGCAGAAAGCAAGCCTTGCAAAAACACAAGACGCACTGCTAAACTCAACCAGTGCATTACCCTCACATCCCATGATTATATTTCCAGTGGTTATTTGTGTATCTGCACCAGAGCAGTATGAGGCAAGACCCATCAAAGCCACTCAGAAACTAGTGCTGACTGGGAGAGCTCCAACAGGGCAATGCCATGGGCACTCCACAGCACTAATCCGTGGTCCCAATAGCACCTTCTCCCCAGAAAGGGTTAGAGCACCCTCCAAACAGCCTGCTCTCCTCTGTGCCCCAGAATGTCCTGAAGTTCACGGAGCAAGAGCATCCTGACTATTATCTGCTGCTGGTGTGTGTGCAGCGCCTCCGGGTTTTCATCTCACATTATAGCCTCCTCTTCCAATGCAATGAAGACCTGCTTATACAGAAGAGAAAAAAGCTGAAAAAGTAAGCACATCATCAGCTTATTCTCTCTGTCACTGGGGAAAGGGAGGTGTGGGGAAAGCCTAAAACCAAGGGATTTAAGTCCACACAAGGTCAACAGGCACATTGCTCTGTTGAAATAAACCAAATTACCTTTACATATGAACGCTGGAGAAGGCCTACTATTGGCATTTGTCCTTCAAACTGAGGTCAGATTTGGGGTGGACCCTTCTGCCTAACTCAGAGGAAAAGGAAAATCGGTTTAATCCTTATAAACATGGGAGCCATGTTTCATGGGAACATTTGATTCCTTAAACTGATGGCAAAGTCACTCCCTAGCGGGAGAATACATGGGAACTTTGTCTGCTTTGGAAGCTTGGGGCCTTGGTGAATGCCAGGACTCTTGCCTGAAGCCCTGATAGGCTGAGAAAGAATAGCGTCATCTTATTTTACTTCGGGAGTGGGGTGGGAGAAAAAAAAGCCTCCCCTAAACTATTCGAGATGAACTGTGATAGAAATGACCCTGAATGTAGATTCTCAGTTGTGGTACTGTGGTTCAGAAGAGTTCCTTGAAATCAATACTTTTACCTAAAAACAAAATCTGTTTGCCTTTGCTCCTTGTGATGATTCACTGGAGGGGTAGGACAAGATCAAACTTCAAGGGAAGTTTTCAAATACGGAGGTTGGTGAAGGGCTAGAGCAGGCTGCTGGGGAGGGACTGCTATCAGGAGAGGCATTAAGAACAAGACAGAAAACAGGATGCCCTGCTGATTGGGACAGAATAAGTGGAACAGTTCCATCCTTGGGGCGGGAAGAGGTGAATGGGAATATTAAGGTCCCTCCCAACTCTGTTTTCTGTGATTCTACATGCTCGTGCTCATTCCCTGCCTTATTTCTTAGCACGACGATGGATTTCTCCTCCCTCAGGTCATCCCTGGTGAAGCTGTACAAAGGTCTTACTTCCCAGTGTACAAGCCAAGAGGTTTCTCCAACACCCAGTGCAACATCTATCCGGGACAGTGGGATCCACTCTGAAGAGACAATACAGTCCTTCCCACCAGCACCTTCTTCTGGCACAACCACCCCGTAAGCCTGTTGTCCTAGTAGAAGGCTTTCAAAGTAGGCTGAAAACTATCCCCTCACCCATACTATGCCAGTGACACTAGGCAGTTAGAGAGTGTCATTTCCAAGGCTACTCTCTGGATATGCATAGAGAAATGAAGGGCTGGACTTGCTATCACAAGATTCAAATACAAATGGGTTCAGAGAGGCACAAGAATAATTCGAGAAAGATAGGGCTAAAGGTAGCACCTAGTAATCTTTGGCCATTTCTAACCTACTAATAAGTGCCAACCGAGATGATGATCAGAGAAGCACACTAGAATTGCCTTTTTTTCCTCACATCAGTAATTTGTGGCTGATGTGCTTCTTTACATCATGTCACACTAACAAGGAGATTTGGCTTAACCATTCTGAGTCCCTCTCAAGTGGTAGCGTTATTAGATCAATCCCTATCCTCCTTCTCACCAGACTACCCAAACCAATCTCCCTCCCCTCACAGACAAGGTGCTCTAGACCCCCATCTTGGTAGCCTCAGCTGTGACCTCCCCAGTTTCCCCACCTTCATCCTGAACTAAGGCCCAAACAGTGGTCCAGGTGGGGCCTCATCAGCACAGAACAGAATGGGGAAAAGTAACTCGCTAGGCTGGCCATGGGAGCTTCTTATACAGCTTAGGTCAGGGTTTGCCTTGTCTGCCATGAAAGCATGCATCAGCTCATCCTTACCCTGGCATGGGCTGTAACCACAAGTTCAGACCAGGGCTGCTGCTGAACCCAGGTCTCCCAGCCTGGTCTAATGCATGAGGTTATCTTCTCCTGGAGACAAAGCTCTATGAATACCACAAGGTTTCTGTTCCCCCACTCCATTCATTATGCTCCCAGAAGATGGCAATGGGACTTACCTAACTAGTATTTGTTAAGGGCCGTGGAGGTGCACACCCCACACCCAATACCTCATCCAGTGCAGTACTGTCTGCTGACTTACCTGGAACACACAGAGGGTAAGAGCCCTCCAAGTACTCCTGACACTTCTCAGGACAGAGTCACCTCACCCAAGAGAGGAACCTCATGCACCTGAAAAGACAATCAGAAAAGAAAGATTCAGCTCCTACATTACAGAAAGTAATAATGCAAAATGCAGATGAACAGGAGGGAGATGGAGCAGTCGGCTTCTCATCTCAGTTTGTATTCATTTTGTGGTATAGAGTACAGAAGTCAGTCCAAAGCTACTGCTTAAGTAGTTCTACTGCAAGTTTGCTCCTGATAACCCAGGGAGGCTGTTTCTATTAGTGGCAGCTCTGTTACTTTCTCCAAGATATGAAAGTACCATTTGGCCTTAAAAGCAAGAGGATGGGGCTGGGGGAGTGAGGGAGAAAGGGGGTTCGTCATGCTGTCTCTCAGTCATCCTTTAGTATTCCACTTCCTTCTGTTTTTTGTTTGTTTGTTTTGTTTCTTATTTTTAAGGCATTTGATGCCCCAGATGAAGAAGCCCCAGGCAACCATGATGGAGAACATCCAGGCTGTAAAGCCACCTGACTGGGAAATGGAAAGTAGAAAACATGAGAGGCCAGAGAACATCCTTGCATCCTCTCAGCTCACAGAGCAGGAACTCAAGGCTCTGACTACCCCCTTACAATCCATCCCTGAAATGGAATATGAAGCACCACCAGCTGATGCGGTGGGAAACACCGAGAGAGCCATCAGGACCTCTGTGGAGCTGCTGCAGGATGCGAGGAACTTTGCACCAAGCTATGAAGAGTTCGACTACCCTGGGGAGGTTTTCACCCTGCCAGGCCCCTATGAAGATGATGCCTTTCAAAACCTTGCTCTATTTGAGAATTGCTCTCCAGCCTCTTCTGAGTCCAGCTTAGACATTTGCTTCCTTAGGCCTGTTAACTTCACATCAGAACCAGAGAGGACAGATCATGCCTTACAGCCATTGCCTAAGAGCTGTACACCTGTCAGCAGCAGTACTTACAAGCGTGAAATGTTCCACAGCAAAGGCAAGCAGCTGAGCAGGTCTCTGAAGGAGCTGCCGAGGAGCGCTGAGGGTGTGAGCACCAGACTCTACAGCACACGGAGCAGCAGCGGGAGCCGGCTGCAGCAGAAGCAGGAGAGGAATGTCCAACCTCACATGATCTCAGCCTCATCTCGAAGCTCCCAAAGGAGCTACTTCCCCCCACAGAGAGGAGCGGGTGAAAAACAGAGCTTTTTGGAAGTAAGGAGGCTTAAATAGAAGGAGAAAAAAAAAAAAAAAAAGGCACGTGGTGGTGCAGAAGCAGCAGCAGCAGGAGAAAGATTTGAGATACAGTTAGGGCAGAATATACCAACATAGCTTCCAAGTCCACACATTCCAAGTCCTCATCTGCGTGTATGTGCTCAAGGGAGGGACAAAGCAGCTCCTTTTCACGCACATCTTCCCCAGGGACAAGAATGGTCTTGAGGCACACAGCTGGCTGAGTGACCGCTAGAACACCATTGAGAGAAGCCAGCCTTTTGTGTGTCTCTAGCTGTCACTGAGCTTCCCCCACAAGGAATCGTAGTATCTGATCAGGGTCCCTAATTATGTGCAAAGCTGTTCAAAATTACTGCTATAGGGTGGCACTCAGTTGAAAAGGTGCCTTTCCACTTGCTGCAAGGAGTGCTGGGTTAAGAAAACCAATGGATTTAGTATCAGATCCTCAGCTGGTGTAAACCAGCATGACTTGGCCAAGCTCAGCCCATTTACACCAGCAAGGATCTGGTCCATAGGTTTTGTTGCACCTGTGTCAGAGACCTATGCTAAGGTCTGTATGAAAACAGACAAGAGCCCAGCAACCGTGTCACTCAGACAAGCACTGACAAGGCAGGCAGCACTCGAGCCCTTTAGGGACACTAGGTCTTGCAGAAACAGTGTTCAGAGTCAGGTTTGAGCTGTCACCGTCAGAGGGGAAGACACCCTTCACACTTCCTGGGGAAGAGGACCAGGGTGCTGTGCGGTGCTTAGCTAGTTCTTTCAGTGTTGCCTGAAGAAACACCCTCTGTTACAATGAGACAAGAAGCAGATGATGATGGGAGCAAGGTTCCAACAGCCTGACTGAAGGCAGCAAGGAAACCTCAAAAGAAAAGATAGAAAAAAGCTCAGGGAGTGAAGGAAGTGGTACACGGTTGAGCAGTGGAGATGAGGCAGAGGGAGTAGAGCCACGGGGACACAGCTCCCTCACACCCTCTTGAGAAACAGGAGCCTGTGAGCTCTTTGGCACTCCCCTGTGCAGAGCTATGACCCACAGCAGGGTGCCGATGGGGAGCTTTCCAGAACCGCAGGACACATTTCTCCCTCACAGAGCAAAGGAGACCACCATAGCAGTGGTGGGCAGAACTGTAGAAAAGGGACTTGTCCAGAGCCTTGCTGAGAGGAACTTGGCACTCTCCTAGAAGGAGAGAGTATCTTTTAGGCACTCTTACCATGAGGTGTGTGGTCTAATGAAGCTTTCTGCCCCACAGATATAAAAACCAGGCAGCAGCAGAGCCAACAGAAAAGTCATTCACATCGTATCAGCTCAAAAAGCCTGAAGCCTCCCTGCCCTGGGGTAAACAGAGCTTATGAGCAAGGAGAGCGTGGGAAGGTCCTTCAACTGCCCATGTTGGCTTACTCCCTCATTGGCAAAAGGGGCTAGTAAGCTCCCCCTAAACAAGAGGCTTAGCAAGGATGGCTTCAGTTCCCTTTTACAATGCTTATCCTTTCCCTCCTCTGCCTCAGAGCCAGCCACAAGCTCTCTGCAAAAGTACCAGTGCTGCCAAGGCCCAAGTGACCTGTTGTCTCCCAGCCTTGCCAGCACCTCCTCACTCACCAGGTCCCTCCTAGCACAGAGAGAGAGAGAGATAGAAGGGGACAAGGATATGAGGTTGCAAATGCTGGTTAAATTGTCTTTTCCCTTTTAGGAGCTCCATGCAGAAGACAACACCAGGTTCTGCCAGAAGGATGACAATGAGCAAACATCCTTCAGCGACCACAACCCGCGGCACGAGCCCAAGGGGGGTTTCCGGAGCTCCTTCCGCAAGCTCTTCAAAAAGAAATAAGCAGGCCCAAGAAAGGCAGGCCACAGCCTAAGAGCAACAGTGCTTCCCCAGGTCCCTGAGGGTGGAGACAGACAGCAAGGCCCCAAGACCCCCTGACTAACACCGTAGGTGGAGGGGTGGGGGAGAGGAGACTGTCACAACTGCCTTACAAATGCATCCTGCTCTTCCTAGCACAGGACAGGGCCAGGCTCTGGGTTGAAGTGGAGCTCAGCCAGCATGTCCAAAAAGCACACTAATTGTGTGCTTCCTAGCTTGCACCCCTGCCTAACTTAACTTTTCTCCCAGTTTTGGAAAGCTTTGGCCAAATCCCACTATCTTCTCCTCCCCCTCATCCCCCAATGCTGCCTGATTTGCCATACATCTTCACTCTTCCAAGTTCAAGCCAAGTCTAATTTTGGCCCACCCACAACAGAGTGGTTATCTTTGCAGCCTTGGCATCCTGGCCAGAAGTCTGAAATTCTCCTCCTTCCTCCACTAAAAATACAAACAAACCATAACCAAACAAAAAATAGAAACAAAATCCCAACCACCATCAAAGCTGTCTTCCAGGAGGCCAGCTCACATTGCCCTGCTCATTTCAAAAGGTCTAATAAGCATCAGATGAAGCACCTGGGCTTTGAACTCCTCCATCATCAGCATCCTTTCCTTTGGACCTCCACAACTCCCCAAAATTCTCCTTCACCCTTTACGTGGCGTGCTGTTTCTGAATTGCCTCCTGCTGTATGAATTTCTGCTCCTGCTGTTGGAATTGCCTCTGTCTACAGGCAGGTGACACAGACGGAGCCCAGGGCCTGCCACAAGAGGCAAAGACTCTTCTCCATCCTATCCCCCCCTGTGGATCTATGCAGACACTAAAACAGTCAACCAGTGTCCTGGCTCCTGGTCTGTAACACACCTGAAATACTCTTTGCTGACTCTCTTTGTCCTGACACCGCCTTACAAGGCCTATCATGTGCAGCACCCTGCTTTGGAGCAGTTCTAGCTAAAATTGAGGCACTAGGGCAGGAAAGTTGACAGTGCCTCACGTTCAAAGTCACAAGCCCTCCTTCTTGTTCAAGGATACTCTTCCTCCCACAAAAAGACCACAAACACGCCACCCTCCTTGCATCTCGACATGACAAACCCTCGGTAATGCTGTTCTCTGCAGAAGGCTGTATCTTTTCTTAAAAAGAAAGCATGGTGAGAAACACAGTCCTCTGGTGCGATGTCCACGCCACACCCCAGCAGCAAGAGCACCATTGGTACAAGGCTGCAGTGTCAGCTGAAGCTGGGGCATGCTGCGGGCAGTTTCAAGAGGAAATGTGGGTTTATCACATTTTGGCAGAGTTGTGACATTGGTGTGTCATAAAGAACTGCTTCAACCTGAAGAGATTGTGAATGGTGTCTGTGGGGCAAACAGCAATGTCTTGGGGGATTATGCAAGGCTGTGAGACTAGGGGTTTCTAACACCCACTGCAGATGTATAGCCTGTAGCTCTGTCATAGCACTAACTGACCTGCATTTACCATCTGTATTTCCTCCTCTGGTGAAGGCTAAGAGGTGTGTGGGAAAAGGGTCATCCACCTAAGACAGAAAAAAATTCATCCTTTATCTCAAAGTTTTCCCAGCATTTTGAGAAAGTGACCTAGCAGAAGTCCAGAGATTAAAATGGTTTAGCTGATGCCTGGGCCATAAATTTTACTGGAACAAAAAAGCCACATCTCATCCTTACAAAGAGGAAAAAAGTGTAATTCTGCACCCCTCTGTCCTCTGCCCCCCTCCAGCTTCTGGAAACTATTCTGGGAAGATTTTTTTTTAAGGTTTTTAATGACCAAAAAAACCCCTTACACCTCAATCTCTCCCTCACATCCTCATTAAATCACCAGTTCCCTGGCCCTTCCCAGTCAGGACTGCTCTGCACTGACAGCCACTTCCTAGGACTTCACAGCTTTCAGTGAGACAGTGCAGGGCCAAGACAGAAATATATAAGAGTAGCCAGGTACTTGTAACTGCAGCATCAGCAAAGCCTGTTTGTTCTGCAGAAGAATTGGCCATAGACAGACCAGTTTGTCCATGGAACCAGAGTTACGTCAACATGGATGAGTTCTCACCGCAATGCACTTGTGCTGTCAAGGGCTCTTATGTTTGTGTCTTTGGTATCATCTACAACACTTCTATGCTTCATAGAACAAACTTGCTCCTCGCACTTGTCAGGCACATGCGAGGGCAGAAACAGGACAAAAGGGAAAACCTACCTGCTAACATCTCCTGGGTGAGGAATACCTTCCAAAGTGGCAGACCTTTGCTTGTAAAATGCATGTGGATTTTGGCTTCTGTTTTAGTGATTTAAAGCATGGTCAGAATTGATGGTTATTTCTTCCCGTTCCTGTGTGAGGTTCCTACTTCCAGGCCTATACTTACCATTTGAGATGTCCTTGTACCTGCTCAAAATCTGTAAATGTAAAGAAAATGAACATATGATGCTCAGCGCCATATAGAAACACACAACCTCTTGCAGGATCTGATCCATCTTCACCTTTAGTGTTACGTGTGCACTCTGGATTATTTTTCTTCCTGTGCCAAATAAATGTTGCTTTTAAATAAAGTTGTCTCTTTTGCACTGAATCAGCCATAAGGTTACATTCATTAAAAGAAGAAATGTGTGTTTCTCAGGTCCCTTTATGAGACAGTTACCTAAAAAATCCTGTTCCCCTGCACACCCAGTCATGTGAGAAGACTGTTTCCAGAGACTGAGTTCCAAGACTCTTACCCAAGCACTCACCTGACTCACTCCCTAGATTTCTGGTCAAGATCCTGTTGTTGGTACATTTCTTCAGCTCCTTTCTCCATCTCCATTACTCCTGCTGCTACTTCTGTTAGAGACACATGACCTTTCATAAAAGAATGTCATGAGCCTCCCCTAATGACATACACACCACTGTAGTTTCAACTATCCAACTCCGTAAATAGCTTAGTATCTTCCCATACATCACAAACACTTGCCCTTGTTGAAGGTCATTAGGTTCCTCTCTGCCCAGCACACCAGCATGTCCAAGTCACACTGGATGACAGCAGAGACCTCTGGTGTGTCAGCTACTCCCTCCAGTTTTGTGTCATCAGCGAACTGTCCCCTTGCCTAGGTCATTGATGAGTATGTTAAATAAGACATTGACCCCTAGGGAACACCTGGCTACAGGCCTCCCAAATTGGCCCTGCACCATTGATCACAACCCTCTGAGCTCTGTCACTCAACCAGCTCTCAATCCACCTCATTGTCCACTCATCTAACCCACACTTCATGAGTTCCCTAGAGAGGATGTTGTGGGAGACTGTCAAAAGCCTTGCTGAAGTCAAGGCAGATGACACTGACTACTCTCCCCTCATCTAACCAGCCAGTTACGACATCATAGAAGGCTATCAGATTGGTCAAGCATGATTTCCCCTTGAATCCATGTTGACCTCTCCCAGTAACTTTCTTTTCTTCCACGTATTTTGAGATGACATGCATAATGATTAGTTCTATCACCTTTCCAAGGATGAAAGTGAGACTAACTGCTCTGTTGTTTCCTGAGTCATCCTTCTTGCCCTTTTTGAAGGCTGAAGTGACAATGGCCTTCCTCCAATCCTCAGGCACCTCAACTGTTCTCCAAGACCTTTCAAAGATGATGGAGAATGGCACAGCAGCACTCATGGGTGCATCCCATCAGGGACCATGGATTCATGGATGCTCTGGTTTGTTGAGTGGTCTCTAACCCGGTCCTCCTCTACTGAGGGAAAGTCTTCCTCTCTACAGACCTTTTCTCTTACCTCCAGGATTCATGAGAGCTGGCTTTAGTAGTGAATACCAAAGCAAAGAAGGCATTTCAATAGCTCCACCTTCTCTGTGTCTTCCAGCACTAGAGCAACCACCTCGTTCATCAGCAGGACCACATTTTCCATTTGATATACTGAAAAAAAACCCCTTGTTATCTGATGTCCCTTGCCAGATTCAGATCCAGGTGGGCCTTAGCTTTCCTTCTTGCATCCCTGCATCCTCCAACAACACTCCTATTATTCCTCCCATGCGGCCAGTCTTGCTTTCCACATTCTGTAAACTGCCTTCTCCCATTTGAGTTTTTCCAGAAGACCCTTACTCATCCATGCAGGTCTCCTGCCTCCTCTGTTTGATTTCTCATAGGGATGCACCAATCTTGAGCTTGAAGGAAGTGGTGGTTGAATACTGAACAGCTCTTATGAACACCCCTACCTTCTAGGGCCCTTGAAACAAGGTATTGCACTGAGTAGATCTTTGAAGAGGTTAAATTTATCTCTTCTGAAGTTCAGGGCTGTAATCGGAGTTTTTTTCCTTACTTCTTCCACAGCAGATACTGAACTCCAGCATCTCATGATCTGAGTGTGTCTAGCTGTGTGGCCTTTCCAGCAAATATCGAGGTGGTTGAAGTCCCCCATGAGGACCAGGGCCTGTGATCATGAGGCTACTTTCAGCTGTCTATAAAAGGCCTTATCAATCTCCTCACCCTGATCAGGTGGCCTGTAGTAAACACGCACAACAGGGTCACCCATGTTAACCTGTCCTTTAATTGTTACCCATAAGCTCTGAACAGGTTCTTCATCCTCTCTAAGACAGAGCTTGGTGCATTCCAGATGCTCTTTCACATAAAGAGCCACTCCACCACCTCACCTTGCTGGCCTGTCCTTCCTGAACAGTACAGACAGAGCTGTCCATGACAGCATTCCAGTCATATGAGCTATCCCACCATGTCTCAGTAACTGCAACAAGATTATGGCTCTACAGCTGCACACAGATCTCTAGCTCTTCCTGTTTATCCCCATACTGCACATGTTAGTGTACAGGCTTTTCAGAGAGGTGGTCAAGCACGACGGTTTCCTGAAGGAGAGTGAGAGGATATCCTGTAGTCATACACAGCCCCAGGATGGTTTGCCTTCTGGTTCTTGTCTTTGGAGGTAGCTAAGGAGCATTTGTAGCAAGTCTGGTTGATCTGGCTTATTCCCCAGATAGATGTCCATTCTGGACCCCACCCCCCATGCTTCTTTGGATGCAGCCTTTTGGCTGTTGCCTTTTGGGCTGAGTGCACACTGTCACCTCATGTCCACACATGATGGCTTTACATGCACCAGTACCCCACCACGTCCTCCTCCACAGGGCTGTTCCCAATCCCTTCATCCCCCTGCCTGCATTGATACCAGGGGTTGCCCTGATCCTGGTGCAGGACCTTGCACTTGGAATCTTAGCACTTCCAAATGCTCACAGGATATTTTTTTGAGCTAAGACACAACTATGGCACTCTGGAAGAAAATGAATAAACCCAGGTTATGCTCCTCTGTTGCACTAGACTATATATAAAGTAGAAACCTTGAGGTAAAACAGCACAAATCACTAAGTACTGCAACTATCAAGTTCTACTGATCTCTATTACCCTGCCTACATAGTTTGCAGTTATTTAGGCGACTTTTAGCCTTACATCAGCACTCTAGAGTAATAAGGCAACTCACCCAGCCTCCACACAAGCATGCTTCATTGTCCATGCCACATGATAATCCTAGGCCACACCAGACCATCCAAGGTCATGTTACCAAGGAGACAGTATCATTAAAATTATTTCAATCTCTGTGTGAAAAGTATTGCCACTAATGCAAACACGATCCAAACAGGAAGTCATTCCAGATTGAGTAATTATTAAAAAGCACATTTAAGTTAGTTTCTTGCATGGTGACCATTACTGCATTGTCCAAGCACCTCATCAGTAAAGCAGTTTCATCCTCATCCACAAAGATGCAAAACAGCGCTCCCCATCTCACAAAGGGAAATAGACCTACTGACATCCAAGAAACCTGTCAATTAGCAGTATCCGTTTGAGGTCTCTCCTTCCAGCTGAGCAACCTAACTACTGGATCCTTCAGCCCGGTCTGCCTTGGCTGCAAAACAGCCCAGACAAGAGCATACAGAAGAAGAGGTACACATCAGGAAGCCTAAATTTAAGTACTCCACTGTGATCCACTAATGAGGTAATAATTTAGATTACATTGCCAACAGAATGCCCATCATGGTATTTATATCCAAGGAACTGATAACCTAAACTATGCCTCCTGTATCTTGAGGGGTTTTACAAAGCTCCTATATAATTTTCTCCTCTGCAGCCAGAGTCTAGAGATCTTTACTTCTCTTGCCAGGAAAATGTTTCAAAACAATGCTGTTAAAGACATCAAAGAAGGAACAACCGACAATTTTCCACATTTGACTATGATGAAAACTGCCATTCTTGTTGATGAAATCAGAACACTTTCTGAGATGCAACAACCATACTAAAAGATCCAAGAGTATTGATCAATGTCACCACAGAAAGCATTAAAAAAGCATCATCATTCAGCTAACACCATCCCAAATGACGCAGCTTTCTAAGAGGCTGAAACGAATTCTTCTTCCAAAGAGGAAATGTGACAGAATTTTACTTTGACCCATAAGCCGTATCAACTGAAAGTCAGGTACTTTACGCTTCACATCTATAATTGTAGTGGAGATTATAGAGCTTCTTTTCTTCAATAACTGCCATGCATTACTGTCACAGTACTCTCATGAGTAGAAAAGCAGTACACAGGTTTATGGATAATCCATGTCATGATACTTATACCAGTACATGTTCCATCATGTGTATCTTAGACACAGAAATGCTCCTGTGAAGATTAATATGTTTTAATTTTTCTAGTAAGTGTCTCATTCACACAGGAGGGCTGAGAAGTTTTCTAACCTATAATAATACACTTTGGGTATAGCCTGGCTTCTCAAATATTACTAAATTATGACTTTGTAACACATGCCAAACCCAACTTCTCTTTAGACTCTTACTACTAAAATACATACACTGAGCTAGGAAAAATATGTACCGCAACATGTGCTCTTATCCCCTTCAGTATTTAACTGAGAAAACAAGTTGTACATTTGTCCATGTAATAATTTAACATATGTCAGCCAAACATATCTCTATCTTTATTTCAATTAAATTAAAAACAATCTGCAAGTATATTTATGCAATGTTCACTATATACACGATTTATGCAACTGCAAGGCAATTCTATGTATGCTGATTAATCTATTGTTAGTAAAACATGACAATAGCTATGGAAGTTGACCAGTGAGTGCTCCTTTTCACAAGTGACAGTTTTCATGGCATGACTGAAAAAGAATAGCTACTAGCCATGAAATGGATTATCAGTAAACCTTAAAAAGAACGTGACGTAACCTAGCAGAGATTAACAGTCTTCTAAATGCAGTAGTATATTTACTTTGAATGATAGTGCTGCTTTTAAGAAAAAAAATAAAATTCACTTTCATCTTAATGAAGTAAGACTTTCATCTGCTCTATCTAAAGAAAGCAATAATTAGACATTATGCTTCCTGGCAAAAATTTATTTTTGAACTGGCACCATAATAATTCAGAAAATAATAATAAAGTACCTCTTTGGTGAAGCCTAGGTACCCCCTACTACTCATTGTAACAACTTGTAAACAGGACCGCAATACAGTGCTTTGCCTTAATTCTAACTCAGTTAGGTACCACAGATCTTCCTCACAGTCCTCATAATTTTAGGAAGGTATTTTAAAGCAGGGAGTAAAGCAAAGGAAAATTGAGAAGGATATAAAGTTCCCTGTTTGAGATTTAAAAAAAGTGCATAATGTTTTCATTCCAAAAACTGTGCCACTGTATGGAACTGATGGATACAAGACTGTTTTCCTTCCTGTACTGGACATTACTGATCATTACACAAACTCAGTCTCTGCTCATTGGCCAAAGAAGTCTCTCAAGTCTGTTTTCCAATTACAATCAGTTGTCCAATTACTTTAGAACAATGTCCTGCATGCTAAAACAAGAATAGCAAGTTAACCAGTTTTTCCAATTTCATTTCTGTACACTGCATTTCCAGTCTACTGGAGAGTTTTTAGTGTTTGGCATACACATCCCAACTCCTTGGCACCACCAGTTTCAGCGCATCCATTGCCAGCAACAGACGTAGCACCAGGAAAATGCGACTCCCAGTGCAATGAATAGTTCAGGAGGAGTGAGCATTCTCCAGCAATGGTGGTCCGTCTCGATGCATCGATGGGTGTGTGTGCTCCCTTTTGTAAGTTTTAGGAGGAAGCTTTGGGATATGTTGAGAAGTGCTTTGTCGTGGAGGAACAGGTGGTCCAGCAACAGAATGGAGGTCCACATCTTGTGGTATCAAAGGTGGTGATGGAAGATGCCTCCGCGCTACATGTGGAGAAGGTGTCTGAGGGGGAGTAAACGGAGAAGGACTGTTTGGGAAAAAGGTGTTACCAAGTTCACTTTTTCTCCCCAGTGGTGGAGGCTGGAGGTGTAGTGGTGAGCTAGAGAAAACATCTGGAGTTCGCACAGGTTCTCGTGGCGGTAACACAGGAGGGCTTTCAGGGGGGTCAGAGATGCAGGTCCTGTCAGGCACTGAGTACCTTGGTGAATACACTTTGGAGGTTGGTTGCCTGGGAGGGATTGCTGGTGGGCTGTCCAGGTGCGCAGAAGTAATCTGAGGTAAATAAGCATTTAATTCAATAACATTTTAGAGAGGCAGTAAAGAACAGGACCCTGCTATGAAATGGAAGCAGAGTTCTTGCCCTGCAGGCTGCTCTTATCCAGTTAGAGAGGAGGTACAGCAAGCAGGTGCAGAATGAAGACAAGGTGTCAGGAAGCAAAAGGAGTGGTGATGCTTGAAAAACATGTTTCTGAGAGTGATGTGGCCAGAAAAGACAGAGACTGAATGTGCAGGGGGAGAGCAGGGGTAAATCAATACAGGAATTAACAGCCAAGGATGAAAGGAATGAAGATGCACGAGGAGTGACAGAACCAAAGAATGGTCAAAGCAACCATTTCTATGCTAGTTCCAGGTCTGCTTGTTGGGTAGGTCTGGATATCTTCCAGCACTTCCCCAGTTATCAGCTTGGTGTTGGCAATAACACCAGATATTTCTCCAAGAAAATGCGGAAAAGGGAGAGGCAGATGATGCTGAATAGGGAAAAAATAAACTATGTTCAGAAGATAGAATTAAGTAGTCAGAATTATTTAAGGAAACAGATCCCAAGCTGCAGACCACAGTGGCCGCGTAATTGGTCTCCAACACCCCATCACATGTACAATGTTTTCAATTACATTTTGGTAGGAATGTGATGTGCTAAATTCTGCTGACTGTAGTCTGTAAACAGCAACCTGCTGAAGAGCCATATACAAGCCCTCTTCTAAGCCATACATGCTCCAAATTAATTTGGAGTAGGATTTTCAAATCCACCCAATTCACTGAAGTCACAAATCATCTCTCACTGAAACCAAGAGATATTTGACATTGCCTGCAACGAAGATCCGGAATGCCAGACAAATCCAAAAATGCAGCAATGGCTCAAGCAAGCAGACAGGGCAGGTAATCAAGAAGGAAAAGAAAGCACTAAGCACCACAACATCAGGGTCAAATACTCTAAGCAACCTTTACAGAGGACTGAGGTGTGTACATTACTTTCCATCATTATTATGCATCAGTTCTTTACCCCCACTCATATACCCCAAAACAATACCCTGGGACAATTATCACAGATGGAAACATCAGCCTGAAGCCTCAATTTCTCACAAGCAATGTGAGGGACTAAGTATAGCAGATGGGTAGACAAGAGATATTTCTAACCCTAAATTTAAGTCCTATCTGCTAATTTTCATTCATTTGGGATCAGGAAATAGTGAGCAGAGATATGAAGGCTTGAAGTACAAGGTTGCTTATTCTTACAGTTCTTCAAAAACACATGTACTCTCTTTCAGAGTTAGTCTTCTATGATACCCTGTCCTCTGCTCCCAGAAAAAAATGCCCTTTTTTTCTCCTTACTTACTTTTGATGGGGAGGATTCAGCTGGGGCAGACTCTGGTCTTCTTCGTGGAGGAACTGGAGGGGGGACATGAGCTTCATCTGAATTTTTGGTAAAGTTTATGGATGACACAGAAGCAGATCCTAGAGGACATAAAAGAAAAAGTCCCAATAATGATGAACTTTTGTTCAACTCAGTATATTTCCTTTATTGCTGCAAATAAAGGTGGCATAAAGTAATTGCTCATACAGAGCAACAAGAAGGTGTTAAAGAAAGTTAAACAACCCTCTAACTTGCAGCTTCCAGACAAACTGTTTTTTTTGAGCTGCAATCATCTCCATGGCCATCAGTACCTGCATTTTAAGTAATCTTCAAGATCAAAATCACACCACAAAGCTGTTCCTGTACCACAACAGCAGTAAAACAATATGCTGAACCTGCAGTTGATGGGCCAGCCCAACAATGAAGAAGTATCTTCTGGAGAGGTATTCCAGAGACCTGGCCTGGACGCTTGGCAATATCACTGCTCTGCTAGACAACACCTCCTTGTGGCAACCAGCTGAACACAGGACTAACCCTGTACTTCCTTTGAAAGCCCTCGTACATGAAAGGAGGCTATGTACACTACTAATTCCTGAAAGCACACCACAAAATATAAGCCTTTCTGTATGTTGGTGAAGACAGAAGAAAAATAGGTCTGGATGGGTCCTGAGGGATTTAAAGCAGGGATTTTAAGTTCTGTAGGAAAACCATTCGAGTGCACTGAAAACTATGACAGACGGCCAAACAAGGCATACTTAGTTTTATTCTCATTGTGTGCCATCAAACAGATACCAAATACATTCACCACGTGTACATATATGTGGCAGCAAATCCCACAAATGTTTGTTTGGAACATGTATGTGCACTAGAGATATATCTCTGCCTTCTGTTTTGACAGTTTCTCCAAAGACACGTAATATTCTCTTATGTAACATACCTAATTCTGTTCAGTTTCTTCCTTTATAATGAACACTTATTAAAAACAAGGAACAAAACACACTGAAAGTTTCTGATGCCAGAAGCAACTATTTCTGTAGTCTCTTTAGAAGACTAAAGGTGATTTCACCTGTTTAGTACAACACAGACAAACACTCACATTCTTGGTAGACTATCTATTGGCACCTACTTGCATGAAAAGGACTTGAAGGATCCGAGTCAAAGACACTGCAGGCATCTGTAGTACTTGAAGTAGCAGAAGCAGGGGGAGGGGTCAAAGGTGTTCTGGGGGAGTTTGGTGCAGATGCTGTAGTTTCAGTCTCACTTTCTGGGATGCGGCTGTAACTAATTTTCCTTGGCTCCTGTTGCAGGGGTGTAGGATGTCTCATGGTACCTGGCCTTGGATTAGAGGGACGAACACCTGGGGACTTGAGAGGATAGCTGTATTTTTTGGGCTGAAATGACAAAAAATATAGTATCAAGTAAAATCAAAAGTCAAGAAGATCAACTAAATGTAGCTTTGTAATTATGAAGTTAAAGATCTAAAATGACTTCTGCTATCGATGAAGGACAAATGTAAGAATTTCGGGAAAAAAATTAAAAATAAATTGAATACTAACAAATCGTGGTGGAGGCTTGACATTTCGTGGCTCTATCTCTAGTGATTTGTTGAACAGATAATCTGTGAATTCTGTCTCCACGCTGTTTCCCATTGGATTCAGGTTTTCAAAAAATCTCTGAAATACAAGATAGAAAACTGTCAGGTAAACTACTTCTCAGTAGCTTAGTACTGTTTCTACTTCACAAATGAACCCAACTGTTCCTGAGAAGAAAGAAATCATCATTTTTTGTTTTTCAAGATTTTGATGTTATTAAATCTGTCTGTTGTCAGCCCTGAAAGTGGAAGAAGGAAAAAAAGTGACAGAGGGGGAAAAAAACCCAACAGAGGAGGTAAAAAAAAATAAAAATGGCAACAACAGATTTTATGATGGGTCTTCTGCTTGTCTCTGATTCAGTCTGATTGAATCTATATGAATTCAATCTGTCCTTATGATGTATCAGCTGACAGAGCGACCACAAAAGTAGCTCAGTGCATGGACTCAAGAAAATAATGCCACTTACCCTGATGTCAAATTCCACTCTTAAACAATATGGCTGGTTTTGGTACTGCTGTATCTCTCCTGTTATTTCAGCTACCTTTCTTCTCTTGCTAAAGTTTATAAGTTCTTTCCCATGTCGCTTTAGAAATTCAGGGTTGCCTTCTTCTGTTTTCAAAATATTAGTTAAGTAGATACCTAAAGAGGACGCAGAAATGGTTCTCAGCATATAGTACAAAACAAGGAGGAAGTGACATGATTGGAATACAAAGAATTCTTAAGTAATTTAATTTGTGCACTCTAATTATTTTGAAAAATTCTGTTAGGGTCAATGCCTTTTTTGCATCAAAATCTAGAAGTCTATGCAACTTTCTATTATTTAGGAAACTCACACAAGTGAACACTACTAGCATCTTGCAAGACAAGGGTACACTAAATTCAAGTTCTTCCTCTCAACCATTCTGCATCAGTTCAGCTCTACTCCATTAGACTCCATCTAGGTTAGAAAAATTATTTACAGGTTTTATTTTTCTGCTTCACTCTCCACTCCTGGCTTCATGATTGCATAAAATCATTTGAAGATTAGAAAGAAGAGGGTGCTCTCACATCACAGATAATATATCTGAAACTGTCATTATGACTCCTCTAAGTATAACTTGAAAGAAATAACTGAAGCTATTCATATGTGGTCCTGCTAACACTTCCTCATTTTTGAAGCAGAATAGTTTCTTAGGTGATCTTATGTTTCCTTGAAGAGCTCTGTGTTGAAAGGCCAAAAAAATCCATCAACACTACTTTCAGTGTTGGACTGAAGCCTGTACTGGACAAGTGTAAAGTCCAGAGCTGGAACTGATCTGAGCCGACAATCCAAGTAGCATGCTGAAGAACAGGACAGCCATGTGCTTAAGTTCAGATTTTGCTAAATGTTAGAAATTCCAAGCAATCTACTTGAAAGAAGAGCTGCTAAGTCTGATGATAAAGAAGGAGTTTTCTTCCCAAACTCCATTTTTATAGAAATGAGACTCTAGTTATAAGAAAGTCTATAAAAATTAAAACTCTGGCTTGCTTTCTTTGAATTCTTGATGGGGAAGGGGGTCCTCCTTTCTCTACTAGTCAATGGCAATAGTATTTCTGATTACCTTCCATTTAAGGCATTTATGGTCACAACACAGTTCAAACCACATTCAAGTAAATATGTAAATAAGATATTTCAAACATTCTTATTTTTACTGCAAACAACATCTTCAGTTAATAGTCATTTTAATTTTTCTTTCACATATATGCAACTAATGTCTGGGCACCTGAAATTCAAACCCAACTGTCCTGTTATAACTGACTTTCTCACTATTGTTTATACTCTGTTTAGTGCTTCAGCTCAATACTTTCCAAACATTTGTGCATAATACAAGTTGTTCAAACTTAATGTACTTACCAAAAAAAGGCACACAAGGAGGATTAATGGACCTGAGTTTTGCCAAGTATTTCTTATAATGATCCTCGCTCAGCTCGTAAGCTTCTTCTAAGATCTTCTTCTGTCGACTTGGAATTTGCTAAAAAGAGAGATGAAACAAGTTGTTTGGAAAGACAGGGTAAAAGTTTAGGCCAGCAACCATACTGAGAGTAACGGTCTCCCATTGATACTTAAGTCAGTGAACATGAGGACAATGGCCCACCATTTCAAGATCTTGCTACCTCTTTCTGCCTTTCTTAAGTGAGTATTGACTTCCTGCTTCTGAAACCAAGAAAAAAGCTCTCTTTATTACACCCTGATTGATTAATCAGCTGGGGGAGTTACCTTCCTTGCTCCTTGTTTGAAGGACATGCTTAAAGACAGCCTTTTAGTGTAGCTAAGGTGCACTGCATTACACCTTCCACACCAAAAATGGAAAACATTTCACTGTACCTCAAATGTGTGATCCAACCTATACACTGCTGCAGAGTTCATAGCACTGACAATCTCAAGGACACCATTGAAGTTGTTTAGCTCTTGAAAAACCTGCAGGATCTCAATTATCCGGCTCACCACAATTACTCTTTCCTCTAGGTTTTCTGTTTCTACAATGCATCTAAATACACAAGAACATTTGACTTTTTATTAAAGTGTTGATGAGTTTTCCAAAAATACATATTAAGTTGCAACACAAACAAATATGAAAAATGTATCAAATTACTTGACATAGTTTTGAAAATGTTTACAGAATAAACACTTGAAAATATACTAAGAATAAAAAGCTGAGGCCATTATGGTAAAATAGAGACCATTTGTAGCATCTGAACATAATTTAAAACTGGAATCCTCCCAGAACAGATTTTTTCACAGTGTACTTCTCAATGGACTCTAAATGTCCAGAAATGGGAGTAGATGCAGATTCAGGAAAATCACTTACTTTTCAAACCACAAAGTGAGGTTAGTTGTATGCCGTATCATTTTGAGAAGGTTGGGAGAATTAATTTCTTTATCTTCCTTTGTCCACACACTTCCAACTAGTTCAGACGGCTGCACAGCTCTAGAAAAGCAAATGCACATATCAAAAGTATAATTAAAAGCAGGAAAGAAGATACTATTTTCCCCAAAACCTTTTTGTTAATTTGGAATTAATATTTGGAAATAAAACTTTAAGGTATCCCTCCTCTTCTACAATGTTAGGCTCCCCACATGACTTAGTGGTATTTCTACAGTATTTTTAAAGTGTCCAATTATTTCTTAATTTATGTGACTATTAACCACTTCTGCTCATCTAAATGAAGAATGAAATCTACATCTCATTTACCATCATAAAATGTGAGCTTCCAACACTTGAACAACCTCTCACAGACAACTGGTGAGATCTGACATAGTCCATAATTTGCTTCACAAACTAGGATATGATAAAACCCTGATTTAATTAACGTTCATATCGATTTAATTAATGTTCATACTTCTCAAAGGTTGATCTACTCAGAAAATAAAGAGGAACGTGCAGCACAATGCAGTTAACTGTATGAATCAGTCACAGGTGCTGCACGTTAAGTTGGGGAGGGTAAGACAGATAACGGGGTTTAGAAAGTTTTTCCTGACAAAATAGCATTGGTAAAAGTCCCTTCACCAGTTGTGGAGCTTCACAGCAGAGGCCGGCAGAAACAATTTCATGCTGAATAGTTTGGTTTGTGTCATGTGTTTTCCAATGGAGGAAAGTTACCTGTAAAAATCCGACTCAAGTAAAGTGAGCTGCCGAGCAATTTCTATCGGATGCAAAGTGAGCAAATCAAAAGTTTCTGTATGTCCTGGTTTGCTTATGTGCCATTCAATTGCTGGAGGTGGGCTCTCAAAAGTAATGTTGTGACTTGGCCCAATAGCTTGTGCCTGCTTTTTCCGGTTGATTATCTTTGTGATTGATTCAACCCATTTCTTCATTGCTTTCCCTGACACACAGAGAAAACATTAATACTTAGTTACTCCTAATACTGTTTTTCCAAAGAGGTCAAGACAATTAAGAAATCTTTGGATTTAAACCCAAACCCTACTAAATTAAACTTCAGAAGTGCATAAGTGCTGTTCTCATACAAGTCTCAAAGGATTTGAGCATACAAAGAATTCCTCAACAACCCATGGTGATGCATGCCAAGTTTGCCTAAGCACAATTCAGAACATCCAAATTAGGGTCCTGTTCTGAATCAGGTGTTTTCCTTTCTTATCTGCTTTACAATGAGTTCACGGAAACTAACCTTCTTTTGCCCAAAATGCACCTCTGTAAACACTCTGAAATTTATACTTCAGGCAAGAGTACATGCTTACCTCAGATAACATAGAAAGGCAAAATAACAAACATGGAGAAACTTCTTCCTCTACTGCATTTAGCATTAAAACTCAGAATAAAACCCAAAGGCCAAATACCTGTTTAGTTCTACACCATAAGAACTACACACATGAGCTGGTGGCAAGTCCATTGTAAATTTACCAATACTACACATTAAACTAGCCGACTTATTCTCCTCCTCTTTTTAATTGCTAATAACCATTAAATACTTCTCCAACATAATATTTTTTCTACAAACTGTGCTTGTAGCTGTCTGTTTTAATTACAAGGGAGTAGGCAAGATCTGTACAATCACAGCTGAAAAGTGTCCTACAGGTCTAATATGCACTGTGAAACAGTGAGAAAATCTGTGCTTCAAAGAAATAGGAGCTTCCACCATCAAAATTTTACAAAAATTACCCATGTGTAGAGTTTAAATAGGACAATCAGAGCACTTATGCTGTCCTGATCATTACTCAGTCTTTATTATTTTGTATTATTCCAATACCTTTATAACAAAGCCAATACTTATCAGGATGTAAATAACATTCATTCTTCTGAAACAGGGGCCAGACATAATAATAATATGTCTCTTTTTAAAAATTAATGTTTATTTTCTTATTTGTGAAGCATTTAATAAGCAGTCAGTCTTGTGTTTCTGTATCTGCTCACTGAAAGGAAAAGTGATTCCACTCCAAACCTCTGAAAGGGGATGGCTTATGCTAAATTTTAGCACTTAAGAAACCTGAAGTACCTCTTACTGTTCCAATGAATTCCTCCAAACGCTGCAGAAGATCAGCATCTCTTTCAAAGTCATAGAAGTGATGTTCTACCCAGTGTCGACATACATTTAATACTCTGCAAAAGTAAAGGTTAAGTACACACTCCACGATACAGTCTATCTTCATGTCTAGCATTTTAAGGCTTCTAGTAGGCTCACAGGAATACCTCAATCAGCAGATGAAATGCAATTATTCTACTGCCAGCAACCAGCTATTAAGCATTTTTCTACTTCAGATTTAAAGAAGTCAGGGTAGTGCTATTGGTCATAAAAACAATACTAAAATGTGGCACACTTACACTGTATAGCCTTGAGGAAACATGGATTTAAGAAATAAATAAATAAATGGAAGCATAAAACACTGATGTGGCCACTAATAGTCCAAAACTCAGCACAAGCCTTTCCCAAGGCTTTTCATGCCCTGAGTTCAAATTCCCACCAGGTTTTCAAGCATCAAGGTCAAAATGGCTGACTGTCCACACGCACTCTCTATCAAAATATTTACAAGAAACACAGCTGGTATCACAAAGAGCCACTGCATCCAAAAGATGATACTTCAAAAGACTTAAAGGAGGTCAGATCGGCTCCCACTGATGCAATACTCACCGTAGCTGCACAGGTTGAATGTACTCTTTCCTAAATCTTTTTAACTCTGCACTAAGAGGCTGGTCTCCATTCTCCATAGCAATACGATCAGCTTCTGTTGGCTCAGGCTCTGGAATTTCAAATCTAGCAGAGAAGATGGATATAAGCACTAGGCTCCCATTTCACTAATCTTTCTCACAGCATGCATGAATAAAATGTTGGATTAAAGACAGCTTGAAATCCAGAATCTTTCCACACATCAGAATCTTATGTCTCTGTAAGCACATTGGAAGATTTGCTAAAGTCAATAATAATAATACAGATTTCAAAGACAAAAGCATAGGATGCTGGAAGCTACTGGAGCTACCTGAACAATCCTAAAGCTTCTGGATATAACTTGCACATTTTACTTGCAATCCTTGAATTTGACAACTTGTAAAAAAGAATTTGGAGTGAATTAAAGCCAACTGGAAAACAGTAATCTTACAAACTCTACTCCAAGTAAAAATTTTAAAATAAATAAATAATTTTCACTCCACAGAAACAATATTTTTAATAGTGGCATACCTTTCTATTAGCAGACTCAGCAACTCTTGAGGTTTACAGAATGATCGATACGTTGTGAGAAAAGTCCGAACAAAGTTGGGATCTAAGACAAAGAATGATTTTATGCTCATGTCAGCAACTACCTAATTTCTTTTATACTTTAAAAGAACTTTAAGTATCCGTTAAAATGACTTTAAATATCCTTTAAAATTAAGAACGCCAGCCCAACAATTTACAGAGATGATGATGTAAACCAAAACTGCTTTGGCAACAATTCAGAATCTCTTAAAATAGTAATACAAAGCAGAATTTAAACCAATTTTTATTCTGTCAAAAATTCAAAGCAATTACTTTTTCTTTCACTTCAATTATTAAAATATTGGATTATTTGTCAAAAACTTTGAAAATAATTGATGATTTTATTTATGAGCCAAAACTCTGGTTTTGACAATGATCAGGACAAGATAATTCAAGAGACGTATTAAGTAACTTTGCATTGGATAGAAATGGTCTCTTCAAGGAGAGAATCTTTTCCCTCAACTGGTACAACTGATAATCGGTCAGTTATATTTATTTCACACCAAGAAAATCAACAGATTTCATTTAAATTAAGTAATTATATATCAGTTAATTTAAAATATTCAAATGCATTTTAAAAACAAGCAAGTATTCAAAAGAAAAAAAAACAACACAAAATGTCTCCTTTAATTACAAAACCAAACCCATTTGTTTTCAAGTATGACAAAGTGCAGTGACAGCATGCTGGCACTGCACAGACCTGCCTAGAAACAAGGTTAACATTGTTGTCACTTGAACAAAATTAATGAGCAATGGCTTTGCATATTAAATCCATATAAGATTGTAAAAACACTCCAACTAGTAATTTTTCTAACACAGAGTAGCTGAAGGGGAGAATACAGGATTTGAAGCAGGAGTTCCTATAGGCTGTAAATAAGAAAAAAAATGCCTGTATTGTTTGACCTAACACTATATTAAGCCATTAGACTTGTTTCCTGGAATATGGGGTTTTAAGAGCTTTTTTTAAATCCTTAACTATTTACCAGCATCTTGACCATTTGCATGAACATTCTACCTTTCTTAGATCCTATTAAGCTCTTCATTTGGGCAGCAGTTTACTGTAATGTGTTGCACAGATTAACTGTATATTGTGTAAGACAGCATTTCCTTCTATTTCTGCTGTACACTAATTCCCATTTCTTAAACAACCGGCTGTTCTGCTTTGCCATCTCTATGTCTCGCATTCCGTACACAGCGTCCACCATAAATAGATTTTATCTGAATGAAAATGAAAGCCTCCATTGCAATTAATATTTTCATATCACCGCAAGCTCCGAGTCATTGTTTACAGGTAGGGTTATTTAAAAGTGTATTTAAATCCACAATACATACTGAATTACAAATAAGTAGATCAGAAAATCAAATCTAACCTTGTTATCTTACTAGCAAAATCTGCAACTCAAAATAGTGTACAATATATGAGCAACTGTTAAAAAAAATACAGACAGCACTAGTTAGTCAGGATGTCTGGTCATGTGATAATTCTCTCTTCAATACGGCCAATTTGAAAGCTAAAAAAGAACAATAAGTTGTTCTACAAGGATTTATAAATAATCACCCCTGAATTCCTTAAGAAAGGAAACGGACACTAGGGTGACGCACAAGCGCTCTTAACATATCAAAGCTTTAAAAATAGAAGAGCACTGCCCTATAGATAGAAAAAAATTGCCACGAATTTCAAATCTTGGTACTACCTAACCCAGCTGGTCTTCAGCAAAAATGAGGCAAAGGAGGAGTTAATGAACATGAAAATGCATTAAAATAAGTAAATCTCACCAGATTATGCAAATAGGATCAGGATTTCTAACCAAAGGACAGTTTTTCTCTTGTAAAAATGTATGGAAAGCTGCTTCTGCAAAAGAAGGTTCTCCCTGTTTTGCTGCTCCGGATCAGGATGGTCTGGACAGCCTGACACACCTTGTGGCCGTCAGGGCTGTCTCCCTGTCCTAGCACTTGTGGCGGTGGTTGGATGCCTCCTACCCTTGGCAGCACTGCTTTATTAGAGCTCGGCTACTGGTCTATTCCTGTTCCACAGGGAAACCAAGAAATATTTCAGCTGATAAGCTGGTTTGTGCATTGTCAGGGAAATGAGGAAAGAAAAATAGGGGTCCAACACCCATATCTACAAATGCGATGGACTACGTGGATCTTCACAAATGAGAAAAGAGTTGCGACCTGATTTGACTACCATCTGAATAAAGTTGCCTACTAAACTGCTCTTCAGCTACTTGCAACAAAATTGGTGCCACCTCTGCAATTATATCTGTAACTATTCCTTATAGTATTTGACCCACAAAGATAAAAACCTAGAGAAGAGTCACAGCTACAGTAAATACTGTCTGTCAGATCCGGGCTGCCATAATCAGTCACACTGCATTTGAGAAAAGTCAGAAAAGAGCTTTCTATTCTGGCATATGAATATAAAATCAAGAAATTAATTTTAAGATCACGATCACACATACACCATCCTATGTAGCGCAAGAAAAGCATTTCTAGTCTGTAGCTGTTTGGCTAAATATCACCAGAGTACTCATCTTCCCACATCTGCATCCTTGAAGTCAGATGATATGTGTAAGAAAGAAGAGCTAAAGGTTTACTATGGGAAGCTGTTGCCCTACTCACTGCATCTCATAAAATGCAACAAAACACTAAATGATTTACATAGTAAATGGATGTTATTTCCTGTACAACAGAGCATTTTTGGCTGAGTCACTTTATCTGTTTCTCTGCTCCTCTGGAAGAGACAGCACGGAACAGTTAGAATGATGACATTTTTCTCATAGAAAAACAATTGTAAAACAGAAGGCATAGAACGAAAGACAAAAGTGTTGGGAAATGATATGCAGTGTAGCAATTCAGCATCAAGTCTGTGTACGTTGCACTAAGATCTTTCAGGTTACAAAGGCAAGCTAAATATATCACAAGACAACCATTTTTATTCTTTTGGTCAAAGACTTTTGGCCTATCTCAGAGTACACATGTTCTCAGTTTCATCATGCAGTAGTTTGGACAACGTCCCACATACCTGCAACATTAGGCTACGAGCAACCTACTTAAAGCTTTATGAAACAGGGGCTGTTCCAAGCAGATGTCTAAATGACTGTGGATGAAGGTGGATCTAACCAACCAACCAAAAAGACACACAGATGCAAAAAAAACAAAATACAAGAAACGTATTTCAACAAGCCACATGTTCCTAAATAACAGGCCTTCCTGTTTAATGGATCGGAGACTGTAGTTTGTGGCTCCCTAGCCAGAGACAATGTGTGGAGAGCACTGCTAGTACCTGGAGCAATGTCAATGTTGTAGAATCAAAGTCCCAGTGTATATGGAAAAGGCAATTCTCAGTGGTGTGCAAGTTAGCCAGAGCAAAGCAAATGTTCACAAGGGCAGTAATGAAGTACTATTTCTGATAATTCTCTGCTGAATACAATGCTAGCTTTAAATATTTTCTATTTTAAAGTGTCTTCCTTTGTCTAAGGCAGAATTCTTTATTTTAACTTGCAAACCTCATAAAATTATGTCATAAATCATGCCTATGAAATTCAAAGGCAAAAGCTAAAGTTTATAAAATTACAAGAAGATGAAGACAGGCAGAAAACCACTCTGGTAAAAGCTGCCAGCACAATATTGCATTTGGGTTTATAATAAATGTTAGGAAAGCTCAGCTGAAGGAAACTTAGAGAAGAGCAATAAAAGTAATGGAATAAACAGATGTATTTACAAGCGTTTTAAAAATAAACAAAAAGTACTAAACTACACTAATTATATTCTGCTTACACTCCACTTCTGAACAAATGTTCCTGGCCTATACAGGGTACACAGGGCTGAGCTGCAGAGGAACATTTTAGGATAACCAGACTGTAAAGAGTAAAAAGAACAGGAGAAATAAAGAATCTACAGTTGAATATGAGATGCACTTATTAGTGCTTCTTGCTATTGACGAAGTTTTAGAATAACTGATATCGCGGTAGAGTCAAAAAATTAACAAAAAAAATCCCAAGCCCGAGCTTGTGAAAATCCTGAGAAATAATAAGGAAAACTCTACACACTAAGGTTGGACTGGATGATCACATAAATGCCTTCAATGTATCTTCAACAAACAAAAACCCAACATCAAAAGTCCTAAAATCAATCCCCGCTGAAATGCTGATTAAGGCAAGTTCCAAGGCCAAATTATGAAAGTGACTGCTTCTAGAAAGCTGGTATTTGTGCTTTTCATTACACACCAGCATGGACACAGGTAACAATGTGTCAACAAAGTCCAACCCTTAACTGAAAACACTGGCCCATAATTCTCTCCCACAATGTGGGTGCTTCACGTGCTATCCAGCTTTGGGAGTCTTGAGGAAAGGCAATTCTTGTAGCCTGGGGCATACAGGAAAAAGTATTGTCTGGAGCTCAATTCCTGCAGGTCCCCCGCCCCCCCACGCCTTGCATGAGAATAACTTTATGCACATGCATATCCCACTCCATTCAGCCAAACAGGATTCATATTTTTAACTGCTACAGTTACAGAGGTGCATAATTGGATCTCAAAACTTTAACTGAAAAAGTATGACAGAATATGTGCTCCGTGAAGCATATTCACTTTCTACACACTGTATATATTTTGCTGCATGTATTTAATACAGGAAGAGAAGCATGAACTAGAGACCACATTGAGTTTTGTCCATATAAATGAAGTGCCTCACCTGCATACATGTGGTAAGTAAGCCTCTCGATGAGTTTGACAACAGTTCCTGCTTTGATGATGGGGATTCCAGATTTGGGCTGCATATTTTCTTCAAACACAATATTCTCTTCAGAGTCTGGTTCTGCAAATCTATAAAGCTCAGGATTTGGAAATCTCATCTGCTCTTCTTTTTCTTCCTGCAACATTGTTACATCCAACATCCTTTCCAGCGTGCTTCTATATTGCAAAGATATCAGTGCTGCCATCCAGTTGTTTTTCTCTTCAGCTGATTTAGCAGCAAAAATAACACTGTTCTCATCTTTTAAGATGATTTCAAAAGCATGTCTGTACTCATTAGTGTCATCTTTATCGTTGATTTGTACCTTTCGCATGAAGAACTTTTCCTTTAGACGGTATTCTGCATTGCTAGCACCAGGAAGTCTTGGCTGGCCGTGATTTGACTTACAGCAAATCATCAAGCCATCAAATAGAAATATGTGTCTTTCATGCTTTGCTCCTACACGTGTGAGCGTTCCTTCCATGATGAATTCGTTACAGCATTGACCAATGTCCTTACCCTCCCAACCATCAATATTTTTCTGGATTTCATTCATTTTCTTAATTGCTAGCTGTTTCCCCTTCATCTGCTGAGTATAGAACCGGCATGCAGATTCACTTCAGTGAAGGATGGGAGAAAGGCAGCCTGTTAGTATACATGTATTTAAAAACCACAGCCACCACTAAAAGCAAAACCAGACCATCTTTCTGAGTTGCAAGAATTCCACTGAGAATGCAATTTCAGCACTCAATATCAGCACCATTGCAAACTGTAACTAATGTTTCTCTTAAGTACCTCATTTGATAAATTCTCTATATTATCTTCTGTGCAATAAATATTTTACCTAAACACAGGCATCCAGAAGTAGGCAAGGTGTTAGTGCTTCTTGGCCTAACAAATCACTCATTTCATAACTGACTAAACAATTTTAGACTGCATTGATTTGAAAGAAGGACATTCAGAGAAAAGAAGCTGTTAAATGCATTCATGTCCCAGCCTAGATTACACTTTGCAGCACAGAACTTGTTTGGCAAAGAAAATACTGAAACAATTTTAAGAGCAAATCCAAAGTTTTAACATGTTTCAATAGCCACACAAACATTAGCATTAAAGAGAAGATAGGATAACCCAAGAATTTGCTACAACAGTGCAGCTAAATACTAGTTATCTATGCATCCATTTCTATTATCCAGTGGAAATTTTAACTAGCCATTGCACAAAGAACTGCAGATTAAGTAGTTTCAAATTCAAGAGCAGTCCTTCTAATCACACAGAATTGTACTTTCACAGGTTTTTTAGATAGATATTTATTATCTGAGCATAATTAATCCACAAGTGCCATAACCTGCTACTTACCAGTGAATTGTCAGAACGTCTCAACTACCAGTATGCAAGGACATAGAAATTACAACAGTTTTGAAACAATAACAAATTATCTTGGCTTTGATGTCACTTCCTCTGAAAAAGAAGGCTTGTCACAAACTATTTTGTTCATTGTTTACTAAAAGAGGAAATTGGGAGCTCTGGATTTATGGCAAAGCATTAAGAGCAGAAAGCAGGAAAAAAATGGAAAACTGTTTACCTAAGCCTTCGTTTTGCAAGACTTTTGGAGCATATCCGTTCCATACTGCTTTGAAGATTTAGTAGGGCAGTTATTGCTTGCTTTAAGCACTCTTTATCCTCTTCATCCTCACTTTTTTCTTCCAATTGCTGTGAACATTGAAAGTCAAATACAAAGTGTTATAATCATTCTGCTAATGTGCAAATCCAGAAGAAATCCAATCATGTGCTGATTTTGCATGCTCCTGCTTGTTATTAAACTTAATGAAATAACCAGGTGCAATTACTGACACAGGTCAACTGACAACTGTCTGCTAAGAGCTTACACTCAATAAAATGAGTGGCAGTCACCAGCATCCCAAATGCAGATGCACTCAGGCATGCATAACTTACCTCAAAACTAGCTTGATTTACCTTATGCCTCCAAAAATAAGAACCCATTAGAGGTGTTAAATCTTAAGAGGCACATGTGGGGAAGGAGATTCCCATATGTAGCATTCTACATCACAGGATCAAATCTGTGAGATGTCTGTACATTTGTAATACATGTAAACACTCTTGAAACAGGCAAGCTGGATTAAAAGCTAAGCAATTCTTTCATTGCATTTGTAAACAGAAGATTACAAGGACTCTCACTTCACTAACAAGTGTCAAATCAATAATTCAGGTTGGAAGGGACCCTGGAGATAGCATCTTATCCAGCCTCCAGCTCAACTGCAGAGTCAACATGATTAGGTTGCCTAGGGCCATACTGAGTTTTAAATAGCTCTCAGGATGGAGAGGCTGCAACCTTTCCAGAATGCCTTTCCAATGCCTGAAATCCTGCATAGCAAATTTTTATTCCTAATAGCTTACTAAGACTTCCCTTATTGACTTTTCATAGTGGAATATATGGAAGCACTATGCAGCTATGAGGTTTTCTCTGTCTTCCTCATCCCATCACACAGTCAAAGACAGCAAGGAAGGTTTCCCCTCCTCCTTAGCCTTCTCTTCACAATGAATAAGTCTACTCCCCCAGCTTCTCCTTCATCACATGCTCCATTCCTCACATCACCTTGACAAGCCCTTCCAGTGGCCTTGTTTCAGTACATAAATGTCAATCAGGAAGCCCAAGCTGGACACGGTTCTCCTGATGCAGCCTCACCAGTACTAAACAGGTAGGCACTGGCACCTCCCTCAACCTGGTGGCTGCACAATTGCTAATACAGCAGTAAAGGCCTTTGTTGCTGTAAGGGTGTTCTGCCAGCTTGTGTTCAGCTTATCCACCAGGACTGTGGTTTTTTTCAATGAGAAAATACAAAGGAGAGAAACAATAACCAAAGAGACAGTGGGGAGAAGTAAATGTTCTTCCTCCATGGAGGGGATGCATGACTGTTCCATCACAAAACACAGAGGCATCTAACCACAGCCAGCTTGTAAAACCAGGGTACATAAGACCCTGAGTACACAGTTACATTCACGCCTTCATATATTAAATCAGCTTTTCTTAAAAGAAAAAAAAAAAAGCAGCTATAAACAAACTGGACAAGAAGGGTTAATACTAATACTTTGTGCAGAACTGTCGTGATGTATTATAAAATAAGACCTGCCACATTTTTATCTTAAGATGTTTACGATTTAATACTTAAATGAAGGTTTAAGATGAAAAATGTTTCACATCATAGTTACTGAAAAAACTGTTGACTCCATCTGTGGCCTAAACATAAAACTGAGGTAACAATTATTTACAGGATTATTAAGAGACAAGTGTTTCAGACTATTACACACCAAGAACTGGCTCTTCATTTGTTTTGACAAAAGTTGTAAAAGTGAAGCAACAGGCTGGCATGGACCAGAACAAGACACCCTTGGAAACGGAACAATCATGGTGTTTGCTTTCTTACATGACATTTAAGTATCATCTTCCAAAATGTAACTGAATACAACATATTTTAAATGGGTCATAAAAGAGCATTGATTTTTTTCTCTGATCAGAGTTAATCATTCAGTACAACAACTATCAATGCCCAGACTACTTTATTGTGTTTTTCAGCTTTAAGAATGACCACAAAGTTTTCTTCTAGGCAGCTTTGGTTCATACAGTATTATCTATCATACTCTTGGCCTAAGCAGCACTAGGCAGTCACACCTATTTGTGTCACAACCATGGAAACAGTGCTGACAATGCATCACAACAGGCATTATTTTCCAAGAAGTCTTAGGGAGAATACGTAACTCCGTGAAGGAACGGACTACCCTGTCATATTTTCCTACTCTCTAGATTTAACACAAAGTTATTGTCTTCCCTTTGCTTCAGTTGTACAGATCACCTCAGTTAAGAGAGGACTTCAGACAAATGAGGCAGGTGCAGCACTGGTGGAAGATGCCCTGAAAGAAAGCTAAGAAAAATACATAACTACCTCTAATACTTTGCATCTTTCCTGCACAAGAGTTCAAAGCTCTTTGCCCTGCACACTGCCTCTGCCAACTTCCATCAAGAAAGTTTGGCTGGATTTCCTATTATCTCTGCTAGCAACCCTTCAACAATAGACAGAGATTGTTTTGGCCTAGTCTCCTTGAAAACATGCCTTATTAGAGCCTACAATATTCTGCCACTTGCTTGTAAGGGTACAACAGGAGAGTAAGAAGCAAAAGGTGCACAAAACAGAGGACAAAACCGCTGGAAAATTTTGTTCAACATACAAAGCTTATGAAAATATTTCCTACTTGTAAGACTATAAGCTCCAGTCAAACTACGACAGATGCATGGTGCCTAGAATAAAGAACAACAAAAATAGCCCATATCCCAAAAGAAGAAAGTTTTTGAAATTTGGGGAACCCTCAGAAGAAACCCGTACAAATGTAGGCTAACATGTATAAGAGGAGTGCTAAACCAAACAAACAGAAAATTAACCCTTATAAAATTATAATAATTTTCTCAGTGTTGCACCTTATGAACTCACTACCTGGAAAAAAGGGAAAAACATTTATTTTCTTCAGAAACATACTGGTACAAACTAACATTTATTACTGCAAAGCATTCTGCTCCTGTGTCAAGTTTATAAAGTGATTTTTACAGCAATCTCTCTCCAGTTGCAAAAATTTTGGCATTCATCACAGAAATGTCCACGTCCAAAAGCAAAACACAGGTTTTATACAGTGCTGGTGAGAAAGCAGTTGTTTAAGGCTAACATTTCCCTATCAAGATCCATTAGAAATAATCCAAATTTCCAACTTTATCATGCAAATTAAATCAAATTTCAGAGTATAATTATTCTCCAGGTTTAACATTTAGAAAGTAGCATGTAGAAGTATGTGTCTTAAAGGTAACATCAAAGCAAATGGCAAATCAGACAGTGCTGTGAACTACTATGAAAACACTTCTCTGCACAGAGAAGGAATTTGAGAGTTTATATTCTAGCATGACACAATTACCATAAACTGCTGTCAAAACCAGTTTTAGTCAGAACTGAGCTTAAACTACAGCCATGACTTTCATCTTACATCATCCCCAGACAGTTTGAAAAGAGGAGATTGCGGAAAGTGAAATGGCATCGCTGGAAAACACAATTTCTCTGCAAATCTCACTGATTCTTCTAAAGCTGTGCAGTGCCCCCTAACGAATGAATCAGGTCAATGCTAAGTAAGTGGTGGGTTTTTTTGTGTTGTTTTGATTTTTATTGATAAAGTGTCCTGTGAATATTATTATGGGAAGGAGGTGCAGATTTCTGATTATCAGTAGTATTAGAGTTGTTTTGCTTTTTAATAAACTTATGAGAAAATATTAGTTTATAATGAATGCAATGATTCGTAACACTATAGGGACAATATCCTGGCCACTCAAGAAAAACAAACTGCTAAGGGAAGTTTCTGATAAAAAAAAAAAAGAGTACTCTATATTCTAGGCCACAAACTCTTCAAAGATATCAAGAAGTGGAAGACAAGGTATTTGTTTTAACTGTTGCATAACACACAAGGTTTAGGTACTTATAAAACCAGGAAATTCCAAACAGATATAAAAGAAATCCTCCTCATGCAGTGCAAAATTAGACTATGGTAGCCCTTCTCTTATGCTGTCAGAGAATTGTTTATCTATAAAGACAGTGACAGAAACTAAATTATACCTATGATGAGAATATGCAGATATAACAACACCAGTAGGTGTCACAAGGGATAGAAAATCTTGTACTTCAGGGCTTACATCACAGTCTGGACTTTTGTCTTCTTAGAATACTGTTCTAAATCTAACCATTGAGATTTGTGAATTAAAGGTTCCCCATTCATCTGGGAAGAGAGATCACAAATTAGCTTCTATGCACAAAATACAAGAGTACACAGGAGGTAGGGAAATCACAACTGAATTTGCTTAAGCTTAACTCAAGATCACTGGATTGTAGGTGCTAACAACACTCAGTGCCCCTCAAAACATTAATCCAAGAATTTTAGTGCATAAGTAGACCAACATTACAAGTGGAAGCTTTGCACCACAGTACTTTGAACAATGAGCCTGAACTAGCACCGCTTCAGACAAACCTTGTTAAAACTGACTATATAATTTCTTCAGCCATCCTGAAGCCCACAGTGAGGCAACAAAAAACCTCGTGCAGCTGGCAAAGCAAGCCTTGTCTGTAGTGAGACCTACCTAGCTGCTAGGGAAATGCTGCAGTAAGCAAGAAACCTTCACGAGAACCTGAAGTGCCCTGACACTACTTCTGTTGTAATGCCTCACTGTTTTCTTCAACATGTTGGAGAACAGAGTACCTACCAAAAAGCAATTTTAAAACAGGCTAATTTATGATCAAGAATAAAAATGAAGAGAGTTTCTTCTCTGACAAACACAGCAAGCAGGTCTGCTGGCACTTTGCCAGAAAACAAGCCTGGAAGTTGGCTCACTAGCATTGAGCAGCCCAAAAGCTCTTTTGGACTTTTTGCCATTCCTCCAAATAATAAGAAACTCAACATAAAGCACCAGTATGCTGGGGCAAAAAGGGCACTCATATACAAAATCTTTAATTTTCAGAAAGCATCAGGAAATCATCTGGAACGGCAAAGGGAGACAAGTTCAGGGAATACTACACACTTCTGGAAATAGGAGTCTTAAGGGGCACTTCACACTTGCAGCGTAAAGGAAACTCCATGTGTCATATTCCTGGACACACATGCATAGCTTTAATGAACTGAAATTTCAAAAGTCAGTTTATTTTGGTATAGACTCAGACACTCTTGAGCGCAGTGCAGTAAAAATATGCATATATTTATATAATTGTTTATTTAGATTTACATTACAGCAGGAATATTATTTGCCTTAATAGTGAAATGGAACTTCTTATGTTACTGAAATAATGGTAACAGCTTTTTCTCCACTCAAAGCTTAACTAAGCCTCATCAGTCAAATTTTTAAAAGTTACGTTAAGTCACAATCTTACATAAACATGTCAAATATCAAACCTGAGATAGCAGATTAGTTAGCAAAAGCCTCCAGCATTCTCTTGTAAGTACATTTTAAAAGAGATAGAAGCAAAATAGCTCTCATCTTTTATTTCATATTAAGTTTTAATTTACATAACATATGGCCAGCCCATTGGGAAGCATACTGTACAAGAAAAGCATTAAAACAGAGACAAATAAGAAGCATTTCAAGTACAAGGTTCCTAGTTCTTTCACAGCTTGACTGTGTGACTTAAAATAGATCTCAAAGATAGAAAATTTAAATACATCAAACCTCACCTGAGCCAAAAAAAATTAAAACATTTGACTAAACAAACATGCACATTTAAGGAATTGCTACTTTGATTACTTGATGTAAATGCTCTTATTTGGGAAGGGAGGCAATGAAATGAAAATAAATGTTTCAAAAATAAGTTATGCCATTTACTTCAGAGCAGTGTTTTTCAAATAAGGATGAACACTGAGGAAAGTCAGGAGGAGCTATTCAAAAATATAAACCATGCAGAAGTTTTGTCAATTGATGTTTCACCAATTCAACAGTTCAAAGTTTTCCGTAAGAGACTCCTTATGTGACCAATTTGCCACCAGCACTCCCATGAATGGGTAGAGCCTGTCAGAAGACCATTTCAGATTAGGTCTGCTGAAGTGCTACTGCAGCCTGCTCTGTATTTCAGTTGGTGTCTGCTCAGCAGGAAAGAGTGTATTTTTGCTCTCAGTTTCTGCAACTGGGAAGTGATTCACATATGTGAGCAATTCTCATTGAGTTTACACAATCAACATTTCTTTCACCAAAGAACAGATATTAAAATAAAGCTTTGTTGTCAGATTACTTCCTTGATGTTCTCATGAAACCACCCCCTAAACATTCAGAATTTTACTACTACATGCCACATA
This sequence comes from Chloroceryle amazona, assembly GCA_027560015.1. Lineage (NCBI taxonomy): Eukaryota > Metazoa > Chordata > Aves > Coraciiformes > Cerylidae > Chloroceryle > Chloroceryle amazona. The sequence goes on from JANHFX010023760.1 coordinate 67,442, forward strand.
TGCATTTTATATGCCCAGACACCGTTACTAGGGAAATGCCTATTTTGTTTACAGGAGACCTTTTTTTCTCAGAGTATGGAAAATCCATTTGTTCTACACTCTTCAAAAATATGTTTGTTTGTTTGTTTTTGTTTGTTTGTTTGATTTTAGGGTTTTTTTTGCATATGCTAATGCCCCTTCCATAGCAGATTCATTACCGTTCTGCAACAAACATACTAGTTCACACAGATCCTTCAAGAGCCTTCATGCTCTGAAATTCTCCTCTTTTCTTACTGTCACTTTGTTTTGCCTCATCATTATTAGCAGACATGCAGAATACATTAGAAATTAAAAAAAAAAACAAAAAACAGCAAGATCAAAATTTGTCCAAGTTCCTGTAACCTATTTTCATGAGAGCTTGGCCTTACCTGTTCAGCATAAATTGCTGCCACATAAGCTACAGAGCTATCTACCACCATTAGCAGCAGTCATGGGGACAGATCACCAGCCCTAGAGAACAGTCTGCCCCAGTACAGCTCTCCTAATTCCCACAGTACCAGTGAGAATTTGCCCTGCAAGTATTCCTAGACCATGGATCAGAGAACAGGACTCTGGAACCCTACAATCAAACACAGAAGCACAGTCAAAAGTCAGAGTTCAGTTAGTGCTCCATTTGGCCCCCCAAGAGGTCATCTAGGTAAGAACAGTCTGGTCCTGTGCCATCCTACTCCCAGCTTCAAGGGATCGAAGTACAGGATTTGTTGGTCCTGTAGCAGATTGACACTAACACAGCTCAAGTGTCACTGAGGACTGTAAAGTGAAATGATATTTTTTTTTACTTTTGTTAGATTTTACACAGCTTTTGCAGAAAAATCATTTTAGCTGGCTAACAGAAAAATATTCTTCAAGGTAATTAATTCTCCTTAGAAAATTCATGGGAAAAAGGCATCAGCTTCTCAAAAGCCCAGATATAGCCTGTGTATAAACAAACAAACAAACAGAGAACATACAGCCCCATTGCAACTCTGTAACAGATGGCATAAATCACTGACAAATGAAGCAATACACATGTCCATATATGTGTGTCTGATACAAACACATAGGAAATCCATCAATGAGTAACACAGCTAGAAAGAAAAAAAATAAATACATTCTGAAGAACTTCTTCAATTAAAGGGTGAGAGAGCAGGGCTCTCAGAAAGCCAGTCAGGGTAACAATAACCAAGTCTGTGGGAAAAAGTCCACACGTGACAAAATCTTATTTTCCCCCTACTGTCTTCCCTTTGGCTGCCAGACAGCTGACTTAAAGCATAAACTCACTAGCATTTAAAAGAGAAAAGCAAGAGAAGTCTTTTCAATGAAACCGCACAAGCAAGAAAGAAATATGAAACCTCATTTAACTGGTTGTATCATCTCTAACTTCTACACTAAGGCATAATTCTGTACCTTCACAACACTTCAGTTGTAATCTAAGTCTTCATAGTTTAATTATATGAAGTTGTTTGAAATTTTTCACCTATTGTCATATTCTAGGAAATCTCTTTTTAGATTTTAGCTCAATTTTTACATCCCCCACAGCTTTTTCTCTCAAGAAACACTCAAACACATTTTGCAGTCCTTATCACACAGCAGCATCAGTTTGGTCAATCTACATTTCCTGCAGCAGACAGGCCCTCATCTGTCACAGATATAAAATTGCACATTATCTCCAGTGGATGGAAAAGCAGTCATCCTCATCTGCAGTTACATATACAAATACATGTAAACCAGTAATACTTCTGCTTTTAGCTTTATTTCAAAACAGTATTGCACATACAAGTTACTATATTTGGAAAGAAGCACAGCAGACAAAGTGATTTGGGGAAAAAAATACCCTTTGCTGACACTAAGTAAAAAGCTTACTCACAAGGATGTTATAAGAGACAGTATTAATATTGTCAGGTCGGGAAAAGATTGTTTTTTTTTATCTTGGAAAACGTTGTCAAACTAAAATATATATTTTTTAAAGTTACATTAGAATAGTGAAAGAGAAAGCCAAAAAATTTAAGTGAGGAGTATTTCTACTTGAGCTGTATTGCTAGACAGTAAAGACTGGCAAATAATTTATAATCTAAGAACAAAATTTGAAAACACAATACACTAGATGCTGTTGTGAAATGAAAGCATACTAAGAATTTAAGATCATTATAGGTAAAATTCCAACCAAAAAGTATTTGCAAAGATACAGTGAAAAGAAATTTCCACTCATAAGTCACTATGAGCCAAGAAGTCTACACTTGGTTTAAGGAGAGGGGGAAAAAAAAAAAAAAAAATATCAAAAAAAAAAATCTCTATCTAGCCCCCTGTTTTCCAGAACATACTACATTATCTAAGCAAAGATCACCTATGCTTTGACCCATACCTACTGGGAAAAAAAAAAAAAAAAAGGAATTTTCAAGTAATCTATTTACCCAAGAGTATCATACATGCACACAAATTTTCAGCATCTGAAACAGTGCCAAATTCAGTTTAAGTCTTCTAAACTTCTTTCTTCAATTACTCAAGGTCATAAATAACTGCTCTATTTGTATCACCCAACCTTTTACTTAAGAGTCCACGTTTCTATTCACTGAATTTTATGATTATACAATTTAGAAGCCCATTCATGTTATCTGCAAATTTGCAGAAAAGCACAGTCTTGTATGAACCTGCTATTTTATATGGTTAGTTTCTTATATAAAAGTTTGGGGACTTCCAGCTTGGTTGAAGGAAAACACAGCCTTTAGTCATGTTTATTTTTCAATGAAGTTAGAGCAAAGAACTTCAGCTAAAACCAGAATATGAGTTTGTGCATTCCTGGTGCCCCACCAACCTTCAGGAGGGCTTCAGTTTCTAAATAGGATAACCATCAGTGAATATAAATTTACTTTTTTTGCAGTCAGTGTAGTTAGATGGTAACTCTGAGATGCATTTGAGATGCATTTTAAATACATAAATTCAAAGTATGCAAGATTACACAACACAGTACAAAGAAAAATGCTAACCCCTTTATCCTTAAGTATATCTATAGTCAAGGTAAATAAAATACTTCTTCCATCCCTGCCTATTACGTGTATCACATCTGACAGACCACACTGACAGGTGTCTCACTAAAATGTGATATGAACAACACAGTAGGAAGAAAACCAGAAAGGTTATCAGAAGGTTACATAGAACAAAATTCAACCCAACAATATTGGATTTACACAGGGTGGAGGGTGTGTGTGTAGAGCATGAATAAAGTAAGAATTTTTTACATAATGCGTAAATCAAGAGTTGCAAAAAGACTGATAACCTTCTGGAGGTGGGCTTAGCTTAGGTTCCAGTTTGCTCTAGAAAAGGCAAACATGAGCTACTCCCTTCCTTCAAATGCACACTCTTTCTGCCCTCTAAAATTACCAATGGCAAAAAGTAACACAGGATATCTGTGTGTCAGACAGTAATAATCCTTCATGCTTTGTCTATTACATAAGACAATGATGTCATGTTCATATGAAGTACACAAAGCCACTAGGTACTGCATTTTGAGACTGTGTGACAAAAGCATGAGCAGAGAAACCTTATGTCTGTGCAGGTCTTTATCATACAAAATGCAGATAAGCTGTATCCTACCTCCTTTCCAATGGACTATCATGAAAATAAATGCTTAATATGTTAAAGATGTCTGAAAAATCAGACCAAACCCATGCGCTAGACAAATAGATCAAGCATATGTTTCAAAACTCAAAAGAACACAGGATACAAGATGAGCTACGTGCCAGAGCTGTACTTGTAGATCTAAATCAGTAAAAAATGTTAAAACTGTAGAGACTTAGACTCAAAGATGACCTAAGTACTGAGTTATCCCAAGACAACCAGACAAATATTCAAGAAAAACACACCCAAGATTTTCTCAAAAGAGCAGAGATTTTTTTTTTTTTTTTTTAAATTTCTAATCCAAATTTCCCCAAGTAAGTTTGGAACACTGTATCTCTCATCAGTTTCCATTAAGTCCAAATGAAGATTCTACTTGAAAGTTTTCCTATAAACACTCTACACTCCTTATAGTTTATTAGTCATTGCTAACTGATAAATACCTCAGAAACACATTCTGTAGCTATTTTCTTTACCTGCGCGTGTTACAGAGACTTTACTGTTACCCTACTGATGTGAGGTCTTATTACAAAAAGCCCAACAAGTGTATCAATCAATGAAGCCTTCTCTTTGAAGGAAGGACATCGCCTTTACAACCACTGTGGGATGTGTACTGCAAGAATACTGAAGTTTTTATGAACATAAAATTAAGTCAGATGGGAAGTCTTGCTGTGATTCTACAATTTAGAAAATCACAGCTTGAGAAAGCCATGGACATTTTCTGTAATACAGCCAATTGCATTAATCTCTTATCACTGTTGAGACAAACATTCAAAAAATACGAGTACCTAGACCTCTACTGCTTTCTAAATAAATAGGAACTTATTCAATGCAAATTGTTAGCTGCTCTAAAACTCCCATGAAATTACAAGCTGACATTCAGTTAATTACAGCATGCTCCAGAGCACATATCTGCTTTTCTTCCATCACAGCAGTTTTATTATTCACATTCTAGTAAATGGTTTTACACCTAACTGAGCTCTGCAATCCAACACTGAGAATTATGAAAAAACCATCATATTGACACAATGTTCTTACTTTTAGCAGTTCAAAATAATGAAGACAGTGGTAAACAGGAGCAAGGAGCAGCCGGGGTAGAACATATTGAACAGCTTCTTTAAAGCCTTCACCTATTGACTAGAAACAAACTAAATTTCAGTCTTAAAGCAATAAATGTGTTGAAACAACAATATATTGTAATTAAAATACTAATATAAATAATATGGCTTACTTAAAATAAAATTACCTGTAAATAAAATGCTGCTCCTGGCTTTGATAATTGACTTAGAAAATGATCATGAAAACCAGGTCGCAAAATATCTTGTGCATATGATTCATAAGGATCAAATGCTAGTTCCTAAGAAGAAATACAGAATAATTTTACAAAACTGATTTAATATCCAAGCTTCATATTTCTTAAAGAAAATACATACACCACACAAGAGAAGCTCTTCTACATACTTTTTCCAAAACACCTATAGAGAAGAATCAATACTTCTACATGCACAGACTCATGGAGTAGTTCAGTCTGGAAGACATCTCTGGAGGTCAACTAGTCCAAATCTCTGTTCAAATGAGGGCTCACCTCAGGGCCAAAGCCAGATCCCGGTGTCAAAGGCTGGTCATCCAGCTGAGTTCTGAGTACCTCCAAGAAGAGAAGGCTCCAAAACCTCTCTAGGTAACCTATTTCAATGTTCAGTTGTTCTCACTGAAGATTTCCAGCCCCCAGTATCTAAGCAGGATTGCTCTTTTTACCATTTGCACACTCTCTCTGATCTCACCTTGTAGTTCTCCATTGTGAACCCCCAGTAAGGGCCTGCCTCAGTCTTTTCTACACCTTCCCTTCAGGTAATATACAGCAGTATCTTACAGAGCAGTAAGATCTCCTTCCTCAGACTTATAAGACTGAATAAACCTAGCACTCTAACCCTCTCTGTATATCACAGGCCTCAACTCCTTAATCATCATGGCAACCCTTATGGATAAGCATATCTTGTACTAGGAAGACCAAAAGCAGACACAGTATGCCAGACTGTGGTCTTAAGTGCTATACAAAACTGATCCCTCATTCTGCTGGCTACACTTTTCCTAACATAACTCAGAAGGCAGTCAGGTTTCACTGATTCCTGAGGCTCTCCAAGCCCCATTGAGCAGCACTGCTCCTCAGCCAGGCAGCTGCTCCACTGCATGGGGTTGTTTGGTCCCACACTTCATGCTCACCTTTACTCAACTCCATGAGGTTCCTGTAGGTACATTTCTCCAGCCTGTTAGGTTCCCAGAAAAGTAGCCCCATCATCCTGTGTGTCCCCCTGAGGGAGCAGCTGATCAGTTTCTAGTTTCCAGGATCTCCTTCATCAGTCTTTTTGAGACTGGGAACAACACTTTATCTCCACTCACTGAAGACTTCCACACCTCACTAATAAATTTCAAGAATTCTGGACAGTGGCCTCACAATGATGTTAGCCATCTGCCTCAGCATTCTGTCTTGTCCTGCAGACTTGCATATATTCACCTTAGATGACTTTCACCTCTCAATATTTGGTAGCAGGCCTAACTGGGAAACCTAAAAGCACAACTTAACAGTAAAGACCAAGTAAAGGAGGCTTGAGTAACTCAGTCCATTCCATGTCCTCTAGAACAGCGTGCCTCACCTCATGAGCAAGATACCTGTGCTTTCCAGCATCTCCTTTTTCATCCTATTTTACCTATAAAGCCCTTCTTTGCTTCACACTCCTCACCAAGTTTAACTCCAGCTGAGCTGCAGACCTCTTAATACCCTTTCCACCTGCCTAAACAACGCTTCTACATTCCTCCTGAGAAACCTATGTTTCTTTTCTGTGATTCTTCATAGAATCATTTAGAATCATTGAGTCCAATCATAATGCTAACACTGCCAAGACCACCACTAAACCATGTCCCTAAGCACCCCATCTATAGAGCTTTTAACTGCCTCCAGGGATGGTGATTCCACCACATCCCTGGACAGCCCGTTCCAATGCTTGATAACCCTTTTGGTGAAGAAATCCTTCCTAATATCCAATCTCGACCTTTCCTGGCACAACTTGAGGCTGTTTCCTCTTGTCCTATTACTTAGTACTTGGGAGAAGAGACTGACCTCACCTTGTTACACCCTCCTTTCAGGCAGCTGTAGACAGCAGTGAGGTCTCCCCTGAGCCTCCTTTTCTCAAGACTAAACAAAGCCAGTCCTCCCAGCCACTCCTCATAAGACTTGTCCTCTAGGTTCTTCACAAGCTTCATTGCTCTCTTCAGTGCACCAGCACCTTCACGCCCTTCTTGTAGTAAAAGGCCTAAGTTAAACAGGAAAGTCCAAACTGCACTTGTGCTTGCCTCCTGCTACACCTATCCTTTTGCTTAGGGACTGGGAATGCATATTCCTTGTACTTTGAACACACCACCTTTTAAAATAAGTTAGCTCTCTTGAGCTCTTTCTACCCTCTGCCCAATTCCCTGAACAAGCTAAGTCTACTCTCCCAGAGCCCACAGTCTTCAGTCTGCTTATCTCCTGCACTCTCCCCAAAACCTTAAACTCCACTGTCTCTACCACCTATGACCAAGCCTACTATTAGCTGCAATACTACCTGCCAGGTTTTCCCCTTTTCATGAGAAAGTGGTTAAGTGTTGCATTCTTCTTAGTTGGCCCATCAGCATGTGCCACAAAAACTTTTCCCAATGCCCTCCAGAAATCTTCTGGATTATTTGAACCACAGTAAGTTGTCCACGCACCAGATGTCAGGAAGGTTATTCTCACAAGAGAACCAAGGCCTGTGATAAGTAGATGACTCCTACTTGTTTAGAGAAGGTTTTACCAACTTGTCAGTTGGGAAGTCTTTGCAGGAGAAGATCAACATGACCTTTAGTGGCCTCCTCCTCTCATCCTGATCCTTAAACACTCCACCAGCTCATCATTAATTTCGTAACAGAGCTCTATGTATTTGAGCTGATATTTTGTTAAGCCTCCTGGCCTCATTTTCCCCACCTATCCTTCTTGAGTGCCTGTATTATGCAACCCTCCCCTCCATGGTGCTAATTCCAGTCACCTGACACCTTTGCAACTCCCAGATACTACTGTCTGCACAGAAACGTATGCATCCTGGGGAACGAAGACACTTCAGATGAGCCTTCAGTCATCCTGCCTTCTCCAGTGGAAGGTGCAAGAGTCTTTTTGTCATGCTTTCTACTGTGCACATCTCCTTCTCTTGGTTCTTCAATCTGCGAGCTTTGGTGTCCATCCACTAATGAACCTAGTTCAAAAGCCTTCCTCACCAGCTTAGCAAACTTGTTAGCGAAGAAGCCCTTGTTCCATTTGAATAGCAAAAAAAAAAAAAAAAAAAGGTATTTTCTTACCTCTGCCATGTCCTCAAAACAGCTGCCTACTAGCGGATGAGGACTACCTTCATCCGTCATTTCAACAGTGTCTTCTATATGACCCAATAACTTCACACTAAGTTCATGAATGTCCGATATACGACTAAATATATTTTCCACATCCTGCAAAAAGCAACAGAACCAAAAATCAACAGGGAATCGGACAAAATTTCTAAGAGGAAGAATGATATATGCAAAGCTACTCTATTATGATATGAAAGTCAAGCACTTCCTTAAATAGAACAAGATTTTATATTGTATTTTATATTCTATT